>ML777614.1:1013838-1038740 GCA_009831015.1 Picea engelmannii
TGTTGCTGATGCCCTTTTCGAGTGTGAGAAGGTCTGTAGGTTTATGCCAGAGATGCTGAGGTTCTCATGCGCTCTACGGTGAGCACATGTCCCCGAGTTGGAGCCAGATGTTATTCTCGATTTCTAGGGATAACTAGGAGATCATGTCTCGAGGCCCACAGGTCCTAGACATGGAGTACTGAGAGCAGGATTGACCTAAGCATGGCCCTGGAGGGCCCATCTTTCTTCTCCTTCATCAGACCTGTCCTGCCAGCAGCAGTAGCATCCATTACCTTCGGCTTGGACTTGCATAAGAGAAGACTCTTGCTCCATGAGGTAATTGGTCCAGGTATCATGGTATGTGTCATGTTTGATCATTATAAATTTCAGATATATGCATCAGATTCCTTACATTTCTGACGACTGCTTGGATCTTACACTAACCCACTTGACCATGGTTGGGGAATTAATGGGTTACCCTAGCAAGCTTGTATTCATAGGTTTTGGTTAGCCACCAAAGGGGATTTGAAGAGCCATCGTCCACTCCCATCATTATATCACTTTTACATCTTATCTCCCATTCATCTATCCCTTTCCCCTAGTCCAGACATTAGGATGATCTATTTATGGGGTTACACCTTATCCTATGGGAAGAAGGGGCTAAAGGCCTAGGGGGTAAAAGTAGCTAGTAAAAGATAAAAGCCATAAAATAAAACCTAGAGATGCCTCGCCCAGGGATCCCTGAGAAGGCAATAAAAAGCCTCTCAATAAGAAACAAGAGGGACCCTAAGAAAATGTACAAAACAAGACCTAGCCAAGAGGATGGGGTCTCATCACGAGCCAACCCATTATGTTCATAGGTACCTAGCAGTATGACATTTCCATTATCTGGTTACCACGCCAGGGCAGTGACCTTTGGTTGCATGGCCAAGGGAAAGGGGGTCTTATCATGAGCCAGCCTTATCATCTCTGTGAAAGTACTCATGGGTAACACTGTCATATCTGGTCACCAGGCCAAGGCAATGTCCTCTAGTTAGACCTTGAAATAAAAAGAAAGAAAAAGCAATAAAGAAAACAAAGAATAAAGGAAATAAAGGGCTTGGAAAGAATTGCATCCATGACAAGTACAACTCGCCTCCTACAAAGGCACCCACATATAATATTCACCCCTGCCTTTCACTATGTCTGGACATCCTTAAACCACACCACCTTATATTACATGGCTTGGATGATATCTTTTGGGAACTTTCCTTTTCTTATGGATCCTGGTCCAATAGGTCACTTTGTCTTTTTCTTCAACTTTGTATAGTAGGTCATTGTAATGTCTTTGAGATATTAGATGATATGCTAGGGGTTTTATGCATGCATTTGAAAAAAATAATGATGAAATATGATTGACATTGCTATGATCTCGAGGACTAATGAGTCTATGGAGGGCGAAGTTTTTGATGTGTAGGACCATGCCTGACGGACAAGTACCAAGTGGACCGGTACACATGGGGAGATGATTAGTTCGAACCTCCATGGGGCTGAAGAGCCTATCAGATGGTTGCTGGGACCTCATCAGGGGCAGAGACAAGATAGTGATTGGTCAAGCCTTTGGACGAGAGAAGAAGAAATACATTTTCATCCAGGACGCCTTGGATGAGCCCAGCCCTAGGGGGTTGACCCACTGTAGGTGGAACGTGTCCCTCTGTTGACCCAGGACATCCTCCAGAGATCCTTGACGTCACCTCCAGTGTGTGGCATCTTTACAAGGTAGTTTGGCACGTGTGGCAGAGTTTGGAGGCCTAGGGAGGGCCAACGTTTGTCTTCCAGTGCTGAGATTTTCCCTAAAAAGGGCCAATGTCTCCCTCAAAGGGGCTAGACGTCTTGCTTACTACTCATTTAGGGTTTTTATTTAGTAGTTTAATGTAAAACAATATGATTTTTAGTTATCAGCCTTGTCGGCTGTTTTAGTGACCTAATTTTTAATTAAAGGTCATTGGATGATATAAATTGAGGATGTTTTTCCCTCATTTTAAAGAGAACACAATTCACTCACATAAGTGAGATCTGATTTTTGCGCCCTTCTTGGGTAGATTTGTTGTCTAAGTGAGGCGCACTTGCTATTGGAAGGATATTTTTGGCATTTATGGCATTTCTCTCAAGGAAGGTTTACAAGTAGGGTTTGCTTATGCTCTTCTTCATGATATGTAAGTGAATTTTCTTACAAAACTTCTTAATTGAATGGTTGTAGGTGTAGTTTTCTTGCATTTGCTTATTATATTGCTGATTTAAAACCCTAGGTAACAAGCACACAAGTAGGTCATTGTTACATGTCCCCTTGGAGAGAAATATTTTTCAACCATTGAAGGAAAGAGATTAAGCCTAGCCTTTGCTACACTTATCTTGTTTCTTCCCTTGAGCTAGCGTTGAAATTTATAAGTTGAAAAAAGGAGACGTCCTAGGCCTAGGTTGCCTACACCTAGGGTTTTCACCTTCTAGGGTTTGAAAGCCTTGTCTTTACAACACTTTCTCCCTTAGACTTATTCTTTAGGCTAGCCATTTTTCCAAGTTGATTTAGAGAATGAGGAAAGAGCACGAGGCCTTGCTTAAGCAACACCAGAGTGAGCCTCTTTCTCCTAGGGTTTTGATTCTAGGGCCCTGCCTTTGCAGCACCATAGAACCCTACCTTCTAGTCTTTGAATCATCATCCTTTCAAGACCTTGTGCCCTTATCTTTTGACTCCATATACCCTAAGGCACTGATATTTGATCTCCAATGTTGGAGTTTTAGTGTGCAAAACTACTTTCAAAACTTTAAATTTTCAAACCCTAACTAACAAACTAACCTATTTAAAGCTGACGTCACAGTTGGATATTTCATCTTGACGCAACAAAAGTTGGATATAAGCAATTAATGATGATTTTAAGCATTTATTGAGTAAATTGTTGATTGGACATATTGTTGGCTTAGTCATCTCTTTAGATATTGATGAATTGATGGTCTTTCATAGCTAATTGACAAAACGTTGACTTCATTTTATATCTATTGTATTGCTTATTGAATAATATTAGATAATCATTGAAGTACTAACCCTTTGAGTTATAGCTTGCAAATATATATTGTGTTGTTGTTGTCTTGTTCCAGGTAGGTGTTTTCAATAGGGCATACACTTCTTTATTTGGCTGATTAGCCAGACTGTCTGACATTGGTGGTAACATGTGAGGAGGGAACTCTAAAACTTGACCTTATACCTTCTACCTCTTCAAACCCCAGGTTACCGAGGACGTCTCCCCTGGGATAACCTCCCTAAACATAAAGAGCATCCCCATCACGGTGAAATTGGGTGGGGAAGGCTCCTGTTACGCCAGTTTGGTCTCTATCCTTTAGCCTATAACCTAAACCACAAACTGTGTGATAACAAGGCCTAGGATCCATTGTGCATGATCCAACAGTGGAGCACCTGATCGATCCTCTCCCCTGCTCTCTAGGTAGCTCTGCGCTACCAAATATAGGAAAGTTGTGGCATCCAAAACATCATGGTTGGATTATTTAAGGCCATCGACTCCTTCTACCATTTTATCCCTAATTTTCACTTCTTTGGGAATTTTCGACATTACTGTACTTATCTTTTTCTTGGGTGCATTGTACGCCCTTCATACTAGTTTCTTCTTCCAGCTTCTTCCCTTGTGGGGATGTTACTTTCCCCTCTTGTTTGGTTTCCTGCTCTGGTTCTAGCTCCCGACCCTACTATGTGGATTCCATGGTCAGTTTTTCTCCTTGTGAACCTTTTCCCTTGGATGCGTCGAGTTCCGTGTGCACGACATCCTCTCCTAACTGCTCAGGCTCCTGTGTGGATTCTTTTTCCTCCTCCACATGTAAAGTGGTTTTATCATATTTTGGTGTGTGGATTTCATCCACATCCATCACTGTCGGCATCTCATTGGTTCCTCCTTGTGGTCCCAATGCAATACTCTGGGTGCTTTTCCCAGGTTTGCTTGGTTCTCCAATCCACAGTGGTGACATGGTGGTTAAATTCAACCAAAAATCTCTCAATTCGCTAGTTATTAGCGCAATTCCAAACTTTGATCATTCTTCCGCTTGACTCGACATTTTTCTCCTTAGAAAAAATCACAATGGGTCGGTTTTCCCCCCTCTTTCTAACTTTGTAGCATTTCATGGAAATGCTAGCCGTGTCGCACTAATACTTGTCACTTTTTCCCCTTTTCGTTCGCTTCCTGCACATGGTACCTTTTTACTCGTTTAACTGATCATCTACGCGCCATGTTTTTCAAACATTGGTTTTCTTGCAGCGCCCCATTCCATTTTCTCGGTGCTATTCTGTCAAGGTTCTCCATGTGCATTGAATTTTTTTTTTTTTTTTCCAGATCTCTCTTTACTGCGCAGTAACTTTCTAAGTGCTAGGAGGTCAACTGTCCCTGTAGAGTTTCAGTCAATTCCCATTGATCATTCCTCTGAGTTATGTACCTCCTAAGTCTTTCAATTGTACATCTCCCCCCTCTGTGTTAGTCTTTACTTTGTATGGTCCCAACCAATGCATTTTGAACTTTCCTGGGTGCTGAAGAAATTTTGATCATATACCAAGGCCAGGTCTCCTTCTGTGAAACTCTTCCCTTTTGTATGTTTGTCATGCCAAGCTTTGTCCCTTGCTTTCTATACTTCTTAGTGAAATCCTACTAGGATTCTATCTTCTTCCATCTCCATCAACTGACTTATTCATTCTTTGATTGCGCCTCATTCTATCATGTTGGTGATTGCTTCTATGCGTAAACTAGGTACCAAAAATTCTAATGGAACCATTGATTCTTGTCCATACACCAACCTAAATTACGTCTTACCCATCAAATGTTTTCATGTAGTCTTGTATGCCCATAATACTGCTGGTATCTTCAAGTCCCATTTGTCCCTCTTGATCTTGCAGATATTTGTCCATGCATTATCTATGATCTTATTAAAGGCTTTCACTGTTCCATTTTCTTGAGGGTGATATGATGTAATATTTTGATGATAAACTTCAAAATCCTTGGTCATATCCCTAATAGTACTATTAATGAACTGAGTTCCTTGGTCGCTAATTAGAATCCTTGGGCATCCAAATCTAGTGATCACTTTCTCAAACAGGAAGTGTGCTACTATCTCTGTGCTGCATATTTTACTGGTGCTGCTTCTTCCCACCGTGTTAGATAATCTGTCACAGTAATGATATACCTTTCTCCTGACCTCTTTGTTGGTGGGTTAATTGGTCCTACAAATTCTATTGCTTATTTTTCAAATGCCTACAAGGTTACTTGTGGTCTTAGGGGCATCTCGTCTCGTCTATTAGGTTTACCAACCCTCTGACATACATCACATCTCTGGAAATAGTCCTTTACATCTCTGTGAATGGTCGGCCACCATAGTCCTGCATGCAACACCTTTTTCACGACAACTTTGCCTGCATAATGTCCTCCTTCTATTCCCTCATGTGCCTCTGCTAAAATACTAGGTCTTTCATGTTCTAGTACACATCTTCTCAAGATGCTATCTGCACCCATATTGTATAAGTGTCCTACAATCAATTGATAGTTTGCAGCTCAGACTGGTGGATTTTTCTTCTGCGCAGTGTTGAATTCTTGTGGTGTGGTCCTTGTACTCAAGTATTGAATGATGTCAGCAAAATATTCATCAACTACTTGGACTGAAAATAATTGTGCATCGGGGAAGTTTTCCTCTAAGTTCGCAGATTCATCTCTATTAGTGATCCTTGATAGGTGATCAGGTCCTTCATTCAACTTCCCTGGTTTGACTATTACTTCAAAGTCAAATTCCTAGAACAATAGTAACCACTACAAATTCTCCCCCCCAACACTAGCTTATTAACTAGGTATTTAGGAGCTAAATGATCTGTAAACATCTGGAATTTTTTTCCCAATAAGTAATGTCTGAAATTCTGGAGTGCATAAACCATATCTAGGCCTTCGCTTTCTGTGGTGTTGTAATTCCACTCTCACTCTAACAACTTTATGCTAGCAAATGCTATAGGATGGTTCAATTCCCCTGTCCTTGGCTGCACCAGAATAACTCCAAGTGCTATAGCTGATGCATGTGCATGCACATGAAATGTATTTTTCCAATCTGGGAATACTAGTATTGGTACTGGTACCATCTTCTTTTTTAGAGTGTCCAATCCTCGCTGGCACTCCTCATTCCACTGAAATTTACTATCTTTCCTCAACAGTTTCTCCATTGGAGCAGTGCTCTGTGCATACCCTTTTATGAATTTCCCATAGTAGCCTATGTGTCCCAATGTTTCTCTCAATTGACATACTGAATTTGGTGGTGGTAGATTAACAATCACTGCAATCTTGGCAGGATCTACTACAAAGCCTTGCTTGCACATTATATGGCCCAATAATATCCCAAAAGGTGTCCCAAAGATGCACTTCTTGATATTTAGTGATATCTGACACTACCTACATCTTTCTAACATCATATTTAACACCTATACATGGTCCTTCAATAGACTATATACTGTCCAATCATCTAGGTATACTTCTAAAAACTGATGGATGAATTCTTTAAAAGAAGCTATGACTACTCTTGAGAATATAGCTGGTGCATTCTTCAGCCTAAAAGGCATGACTGTGTACTGGTAGGATCCCCATTTTTTAGCAAAAGTGGTATTGTACCTGTCTTCTGGGGCTATCTTCATTTGATGGTAACCTGCAAATCCATCTATGAATGAGTATGCTTCCTGGCCTCCTACATTCTCCAATACCTCATCTGTGAAAGGGGTAGGGAAAGGGTAAGCATCATTCAACTTCCTCAAGTTGACACATATCCTTATCCCTCCCTGCTTCTTCTCCTAAACTACCATAGGAATGACTAATTCAGATTCCTCCACTGTTTCTATGATTCCAGCCTCCAACATCCTATCAATTTCTACTTATATATTGGGTTCAATCTATATGGTCGTTGTCTGACTGATATAGCCTCATATTTGAGAGGTATATTCATCTCTCCTAGCTCTCCTGCTATGCCTTTCATCTCTGTAAAGGTTGTTGGGAACATGTCACTGTACTCGCACAATAACTCTGTAATGATTTCTACTGTTTTCTCATCCCAATAGTCTCCAATGCTGGCCATTTTGGGATTCTCAGTTGTCCCAATGTTAGCTTGCTTCACCTTGATCAACGTAGAAAAAACTTCTGATTCCAGAGGTGTGCCATACACCTCTCTTTTACCTTCATCTTCTGTGATCTGAATGTTGCGCAGGTCATCTTCATCTGGTGCTTTTCCTGCACATGGTAGCATGACAATAATTCCTTTACTGTCCATTTGTTTTGTTGTTGGTACTTTGTTATGATTTCAACCTTTGGTTCTTGAATTCATATTACCCCTCTGATATGTTTGAGTGTTGAATCTATGTTGGGGTTCTCATGTTCAAATGAGAAAATGAATGTAAAATTCTGCTATAATACTGTCCATTATGTAGATCTTGGTCCACATACCAATTTTCTGAGATTCCTTCTAGTGTATGAATAAAGTAATGAGGCCATTCCTTTGGTGGTGTCATCGAATTCTTCAAGTGTTCGAGGGGTGACCCCTATCCATCATATCTCTGCATCATTGTACTCTTCTTCTCTGCACCGAATCTAATGCACACTAATCGTTTTCATTGGTACCAGTCCTTCATGGTCTCTTTGTGCGTGCCCCACCATATTGCAGGTGTTTCCTTGAGTGCTATATCTAGAGATAAGAGCCTCTGATTTGGTAACACTTCATATTCATATCTTGTTAGGAATTCTTCTAAGTCGTTCACCCCATGAAATCTAGTAGGTTCTCTTATCTTTGTACCTACCCATCGTACTATGTAGTCTATTATTACACATCTTCTTGTGGAGACTTCATGTAATCTCTGTTGCCAATTTTCCAACCTTGTATCTGAGTCTAATGTGCATGAAGTTATACTTCTCCAATTGAGTATCCCATCTGCAATTGGATTCACATAGTATTCTTCTCATGCAGTGGTTTTGTACAACTGGTTAATTTACTCCAGGTCTAAAAAGGTGGGTTCTACAAACCTTTCTCCTTTTGATGGGTGTAATGGAGCAATGACTCTATATTATCCTAATTCAAATGTCATCTTCCTCATATTTAAATTAATTATGGCCCGATTGTCAAACTCCCAATCCAGGCCAAGCAATGCTCGATAAGGTGTTATACCATCCACCATTTCTATTACTTCGAAGTCTGCCTTGGTGCGCACTCCATCCAGATCTACTGTCATACACTTTAACCTTCTAATTAGTAGAAATCCGTGTTGATTTTCTAGTTTCAACTGAACAAGTGAATATCCTAATGTGGGATCTCCCATACATTGCCATTTTTTCTTGGGTAACACATTCACCTAAGAGCCTAAATCCAGTATGATGTCCCCCATATTGAAATATCCAATGTTAGCATTTAATCTGAATTCCCTGCTTTTCCTCCTTCTTGTATGTAGGTGATCAACTGTTTTCTGTTCTAATTTTCCCTCTACCTTTGAGTTACATATTTCTAGCATATTTTGAAAAATTATAACACATGATTGGTCATTTAATAACTTAACACATGATTGCATAAAATCCTTTATAGTACTTACTTGTCCTAGAGGTTGCACTTCATTAGTATGATCTAGTGATGAAGGCATCTCATACGTTGGTCCATCTTGAGTATGTTGCACAATTTATGTAGATGCAATGTCTGGCTTGCTTTAATATCCCTTTTTCATTCCGCACATCAAACTTCTCCTGTGGTTCAAAATTCTTCTTCACCCATTGGTGTTGTGTTGGATCTTGTCTTACTGCATCATTTCCTGTCTTAGATCCTCCACACATAATTATGTTGATATTTATTCCATCCTCCCTTTCTTCTATAGAAATCCACTGAACATTTTGATTGTTATGATTTCTCTTTTCCTGGATATTCCCCAATAGTGTCAGACAATATTCTGTTTCATGATATGATGCATGACAATACATACATGTCACAGGTGGAAGTGGACATTCTCTTGCATAATTTTCTATTGTTGAAAATTATGACATACCATTGGTCCTTTGCCTCTTCCAAAGCCTCCTCTTCCTCCTCCTCCACATTTGTAGCTAGCTCGATCTCCTCAGAGTGCATTGTACTAGGGTGCCTGGTTATACTGCGCATGATTATACTGTGGCTGCGTGGTATTTTACTATAGCTGTGCATTTTTATATTGCTATGGCACAATGTTATATGGGGCTGGTACTTGGTTGAAATGTGGTGCAACTTTCCCTATCATCATATCTGCTTGCACCGTATAGGTATATGATGTTCATTCCCTCATCAACTCCATTGTCCTGCAATCTTTTTCATCATGGCCTACTGACTTGCAAAAGTTGCAATATGAACTCTTAGGCACTATGTATTTTTTCATTATTGGAAAATGATATGGATCATGCCCCTGTGTCTTACAGATCTCACACCATAGTCCTCCTGATGGAAAAGGGTTTGGCAGTCCTGTTTCCATGTACTGCGCAAATGTTGGGCATTCATTCTTGTGGTGTCCTTCTGTCTTGCATGTGGTACACCAAACAACTTATCTTTTGTCCTTACCCTTGTTCTGGTTTATTTGAAATGTTAAGTTCTTCAGATCCTCCTTCATCTCCTCTATGGCTGGATTTGTCTTCTGATATTGGTTCTCTTCCATTTGTAGGGATGCTTGCAGGGCCACTGCCTAAGTTTGAAACTTCTATTTTCTCAAAGAGTACTTCAAATGTGGTAGCAGGGAATTGATAAAAAAATCCTATGGTGCATGTCTGTCATGACATACTTTATCTTTCCCTTCTATCTTTTGAATCTCTGTTCAATCTCCCACATAGATTCTTTGGGTTTCTGTCTGATCTCTATCATCTCATTCATTATTGATCCTCTGAGCTAGGATTCTGGAATTCATTTATCAATAGCTTCTTGATATCCACAATCATTATGGTTGTCCCTGGTGGAATGTTTGCGACTAAGCTCATGTACCAATCCAATGCACGATCTCTTAGTGTGATGGATAACTGCGCAAGTTTAGTATCCTCATTTGTGATCTATTTTTCTTCCCATATATTTTCACAAATGAACAAGTGCTTCTTAGGGTCCTCCGACACCTCTCCCTTGAATTCTAGTAAGATGATGGTGGGATCATGTCCTGCCATCTTGAATGTTGAACTAGTACCTCCGCACAGTGTAGATATTTGGCT
This sequence comes from Picea engelmannii, assembly GCA_009831015.1. Lineage (NCBI taxonomy): Eukaryota > Viridiplantae > Streptophyta > Pinopsida > Pinales > Pinaceae > Picea > Picea engelmannii. The sequence goes on from ML777614.1 coordinate 1,024,062, forward strand.
ACCACTTCCTGAAATGACTCCTCCTATTGTTGTTCCTTGACTAGATGTACTTCCTGTTGTCTCCCTTCTGAAATTTGGTTGTCTAAATGGTGGTGTTCTTATTGGTGTATTAGTTTCACATGGGTTTATGGGTTCCACACTGACATTGATATGGATAGGAGTGTTTCCTTCTCTTCCTGCTCTTGGACCTCTTGTCTTCCTTTCATATGTCATGCACAATATTTCCTCAATATTCTCCACAGCCTAAAGATCCCCTACCTCTTATTCATCACTTTCCAAGCCTTCCCCCACGACTATGGCTCTCTTCTTGTTGTTCATATTATATTGGTAGGGTACTCCACTATGTGTTCTTCCAACTGTTTCCATGATCTTCTTGATCTAGTCTTCCTCCATCATGATTGGATCCAAGGCCTCCTCCTTCTTTCCTCTATCCATTTCTTCCTCCATTTCTCCATCTCTTGTCAGTGCTTCCCCCCTTCCCCCATGCACACATGGAAGTTTAGCTGTCTGAGGCCATTGTCATTACACCCTTGTTATATAGTAATATCTTAATGGAAGTATACAATGATATGATATACCTACCTTGAGGTCCCTTCAAGAACTCTTTCTCTATTGCGCTGTAAGACTTCACAGTATCTATTGCAAATTTTGTGATAAATTCTACAACAATGATGTCCAACTAGAAATCTATTGCGCACGCAAATTTATTGTCAACTTGTTGTAACTACACTATCTCCATAGGATTCCACTCTAGATGTCTGATTCAATTTTTAGGGTGGTTGTCTTTCAACCTCAATATCCACTCCTACAATACATGTAGGAAATCACATAAACATACTTCATGCAAGTTGTCGAATACGTACTTGTAAATATATTTGCGCAGTGTTAACTTCAGGTTTCTGTTATCTGTCTGCGCAAACTCCAACTCCTTTGTTTTCAAATATCTCTCGATATCTGCCTTCGTTGGGTTCCACGGTCTCAACATCCCCTTTTATATTCTCATTATTTTAACGTTTTGTTTCCAAATCTGACATTCTTTTTACACTTCTTCAACAGATCTTATTCACTCAATCCCATTCTATTCCAACCGACAACAAAACCATTTGTTGGCTTTAACTACTTTATCTACTCTGATATTACCTTACATTCATAAGTTGACCCAGGTTCATATTTAACAAGCTTCCAACAAAATCCCTCTAAAACTATCGACCCTCTCAGTAAACCATAAGGCAACACAATACATAGGGTGCACTGCACAATCTCACCCAAGATAGTTCTATGGGTGGCTGAAATACTCACATGCTTGCAGACTGGGAATAAGTGGGGATATGTAATTGTACCTTGTGATCTTCATTTATTTAGTCTAACATCTTAATTACTCAGTAACTCTTACTCATGCATGTGAAATATCAGATCTAACTAGTTCCTTCATTCATTTATCTAGCATTTAATCATTAACAACAATGGAGATGCATAACATTAAATCATATAACACACTTTTTACCTTGGTTCACCCCCTCCTGGGATACGTCCACAAATATTTGGATTTCAATCTCTTTTACTATGTCTCAACAATATATCACGCCCCACACATTTACAGTCTTTGAGTCTTACAATATCAACAGGCTTCCTGACCCCTATGAGGATGACTAGATCAAACTAGGATCCTCATCTTGCGATCTAACCCTCGGGATAGATTTTCTCAACTCTTCTCTAGCTCACCAGCTTACAAAATTTCATATTTCTAGCCTTTCTCACTCTCCTCTCTATCTCCCTTTTTCGGTCCCTCACCTAGACCTCCTAGGTACTACTTACACATATTCTTGGCTTATCAGTCATTACAATATCTTGCAAAAACCCTAACCCTAATGTATTTAGGTCTCCCTTTCATGTGCGCCTCACATGCTTCCCTCCCTAGTGTTGCTTTTCCTTCCAGCTGTCTTTTCTTCCACTTTGTGATTTTCTCCCCCAAAATGGCCTTTTCCCCAAAATGGGCCTGCGCCCAATAGGTGCCCATATCGTGTAATCAAAATTAGAAGATCAATCTTTGAAGCCATCTTCAATATCTATAAAATAACTGTTCTATTTCAACAAGTTCCAATCGACAAACCATCGGCCCAGATTAAATCACACAACATATCTGAATCAACAAGGTTTACATATAACATACGAGTTTTCAAACCATCATCTTTGATACCATGTTGGGGAATTGGATGGAACCTGATACGAAACAGAAAGAATATACTACAAATAATCGAAGAAGAGATAAATTTTGTAGAAAAAAAAGGTGGTGCCTAAAGAAATTGTTATAGCACTTAGTCACAATGCAATGTGATTAGAACATCACAATGCATATTGGACATATTGTACAAAAAAGTGATATCTTCAATTTCCTTGTTGATAATGACCCGTAGGGTCTTCTATTCATAGCTTCAAGATATAAACAGCTTCCATGAAATTAGGAGGATCTTATCCACATAGAACCATCGACTGTTAGATTTGACTCCATCAAATCTACATTGTCTACTCACCTCAACAAGGATGCTCAACCTGACCATCCATGCATCCAAATCATAGTCAATTTCTCGGCTGCTCGATCCAATGAAAAATTATCTTCGACTGTTGGTAGATTCTCCGTCCAATATAATTTTTGAATACTTGACCTACTAATGTAGATATCTTATTGATCGTTGGACTAGCTATTTCTAGATGTAGGTTGACCGCCTGAGTGATTGATTCCAAGAGAAGTGTGATGAACCATCAGGGCTTGATGTTCTAACAAGAGGTTTTTGATAAAAGTTAAATGTCTAGGTGGAGGAAGAGGATCTCACACTTGATAAGTAAAATTTCCTTTATGCCATGGATGAGATGAAAAAGTGTAAACCTAATGGTAGTCTTAACTGACATCCTATAGGCCCAAAATGTAACAAATAACACATGATTCCGATTAGATTTGTGCTTGACAATTGTCCATTGGAGGATAGTTTTGAGAATTTTATAGATGACCTCAACTTGAAAATTCCCCTATGGATAATAGGTCGATGAAAAATAATGATAAATCCTTAAATACATAGCTAGCTCATGTGAAAGTGAATGCTCAAAATTTGTGTCATGATTAGAGATTAATTGTTTCAGGACATAAAATGAGTGACAACATTGTTAAAGAAAAAAACAAGCGACCGTGGTTGTCATGTTGTTGAATGTACTGATAGCTTAAGCCCACTTAGTAAAATAATCAACATTCACAATGATGTACTTAATACTACCAACACACATAGGTTGAAACTCCATAAAATAAATCACCAACTTGCAAAAGGTACCAATATAAATTATACTGTGAAGAGGAGTTGGTGGAGCTCATGCCTTAGTGACATAAATCTGGAAATTATGAGAATGCTTAATTTTTGGATATAAGGTAGTCATAAACAACCATCCCTAATGATATTTTGGGTGGTATCCATCTTATAAAGGTGGCCACCACAAGCATCACTATGAAAATAATTTAGGACAATCTCAGCCTCATTAAGAGTGAGGCAATGATGCAAAATTGTATCAACTCCTTGCCGATATATGACATCTCCAATGAGGAGATATTGAGGAGATTAATGATGAATATGACCCTGATCATCACAGGACCAATGAGGACCAAATTTTTGAGTGTACAGGTAAACTAAAAAACTAAAATGTCACTATACCAATGATAATCCAATGAAATCATGAACAAGTGTTCGTGTTGGCCCTTGACCAAGTTTTGAGGAATACTTGGTCATATTTGACCGTTTTCGGTACTTCGACATCCATTCGAAGAAGGAGCGCATGATCTCCCTTTTTAGGGATTTTTGGGAATATTGTAATGGGAAAGGGATATCAACCCTTATTTAGGCCTTTTGTATGTATAAATAGAAGGGTAGGAGATGCGTATGAAGGGGGGTGTGTGATGTAAAGTGAATGACTTAGTGCATAAAGTATATCTATGTGATCAGACGTTTGTGTGACTGTAAGAGCTTTGTGCCTACTGTAAGTATTGTAAGTGCTGAGTGCACGGGTCAGGGGAGGAATTAGTGCTTGGATCTACCCGGGGAAAGAGGATCTAGCGAGATGCGAAGATCTCTTGTCCTAGGCAGGGTAGGATCTTGAAGGCTTTGTGCTATAACTTGGTTTACAGAAGAAGACTTTGTGGATGTAGCCCCAGGGTGGGGGTGAACCACAGTAACTCTGTGTGTTGTGCTGATGTGTTTGTCTCTCTCTTGCTAAGTGCTCTGATATGTTTAGATAGATCTATTGATTCTTTGTGCTTATGAGATATGAATGCATGCTAGATATGATACATAAGATGCTAAGTGCTTAATATATTAAGTATAACCTGTTTATCATTGCTAAGTGCTAGATATGGGTAATTACTGCGGTGCTTTGTGCCTTATGCGAAGTGTATTAATGAATGTATGTTAAGGAATAACTGATGCTAAGTGCGCTGTAAGAAATATAATCATAGATATGTGTCCTAGCTAAGGTTGCAGACACCTGAGTCCTGCAACCACCCCTGCCTCTACCTCGGGTGAGACTTCATCTGCTTCACAGGTGTTGCCAGAAGGGCCAGTAGTTAGGGTTTTGTTGGTACACTCTTGAGCGTTGAACCCTGGGTCTTCCCCTGTGCCAACAAATGGTTCTGTTGTCGGGAACTAAAACTGTGATTGTTGGGAACTGAAGAAGAAAAAGCTTTGTGCAAAATAAGCTCTGTGCGTAGATCTATTTCCCTAGTGCACAATGTTCTGTTTGACCCGTGAAACTTTGTTGCAAGAAAGAGAGGTAAGATCTAAAGAAGAGAGGTCAGATATGAATAAGAGAGGCCAGATCTGAAGAAGAGAGGTTATATCTGAAGAAAGAGAGGTCATATTTGAATAAAAGAGGTCAGATCTGAAGAAAAGAAGTTAGATCTGCGAAGAAGGAGGTCAGATCTGCAAGAAAAAGGTAAGATCTGTAAGCTCTATGCTTTGATAAAGGTAAAAATAGTTAAAAGTCTTAGATCTGGAAGATTTGTGCTCTATAGAAGTAAGATAAGTGAAATTTTTTGTTTCTAAAGTATGGATTTAGTTATGTTTGATAGATTCTATCCTAGCTTCAAAACTAGGGCATTAATAGATGAAAGAAAGTTTGATATGAATAGATCTGATAAGTATAGTGATAGATATGTTATACCTATGCATCGAAAGAATGTTTGGACTAACAAGTGGATGCAGAATCCTAGAAATATTTTTTTGCAGGCTAGTCACCATGATCCTGGTGTGAAGTACAGAAGGAGTTGCGAAACATCTAAACGAAAGAGAGGATTAACCCTCTATTATAGTTGCAGAAGACTGGGACATCTTACTAAGGAATTCCCTAGTAGAAGACCTAGTTGCCTCTATTTGTAAGGCTATGGACCATGAAGTCTTGGATTTCCCTAGAATGATTGCTAGGCTTGAGAAGATGAACATGGAGCAAGCAAACCCAGAAGGAGATCAAGAGACCAAGATTATAGCAGAAGCCCAAAAAGAATCATAAAAGATATTGCTACAGATGAAAGGTACCTTGAATGACCATCGACATGTTAGGCTATTAGAGATCTTCAAAGAAAAGGAGAAAATCGAAGAAAGAATAGGGGACTTTGACATTGACTGTACTCTTGATGAAGAAACACAAGTGAACATTATGCTAGAAAGAATTTGGGAAGCTATAGGAAAGCCTGCCATGATCCCTTCCCTAGGAGGAACAAGTTTCTTTAGAGGAAAGCTAGTAAACCTATGTGGAAGGCTCGCTCGGATACCTATGACTGTTAATGGAACTTCGACAGAGGAAGACTTTGAGATCATTAAATTTGTTGAAGATAATGCCCCGTTTACCATGCTTATAAGGAAACCTTGGATTGATAGAGAACAAGCCAGATGAAAAGAAGAAGAAAAAGTTTTGGAATAGAAGAAGCAAGAGTTAAAAGACTTTATGACCAGAAGGATCACACACTTGATTGAAGAACAAAAGATCAGATCACAGATATTCAATATTAGCAACTCCAATGTCGAAGCTAAGAGAACACTTGAGGATCCACAGAAGAGAGATACCTATTTTTGATATAGAAGAAGTATTGTGAAGGAACCCTAGGAAAAGACTTTCAACAACGCAAAGTAACTAAGACCATAGAAGATAAACATCATAATGGTAAAAGAATTACTGAGACAAAGCTCACTGGGAAGAAGGCTAGGAAGTTAAGAAAGAAAAGGGCTAATATTGTAAGGTTACAAGAGGTTCTAGAGGACACTTTGCAGCAAGAAGAATTGCAGAATTGGAGCTTCGCCAAGATATCAAAACAACAACATAGAGTGCTTCGCCATGACAAAGGAATATATCCGTTGGAACCGATATACCCATTCGATCGTCGCTCCCAACGGATCAAAAATAAATTATGGGTTACCACTAGACCATTGGATAGCACTAGAACGGATAGAATGGAGTTAATGAAAGCTTCATATCCATTATAAGAAGTCCGTTGCAGGTTTACTTACTTATTTTGTCGTGCCATGCCTAGGAGACACTTTTTCCAATTGAGAACTTGATCTTACAGAATACCCGCATTATGAAACAATGATTACTCCATTTTTATTATCTATCTGATTACGGTACCGATGGTCCATTGACAACCCGATACAATGATCATGAGCTTACATGTCTGATGAGCTTAGTGCAGCAGAAAAAACAGTGAGAGAAGTACTTGCTAGCTTAAGGACAGAAAGAGTCATGTCAGAAAGAGGGATGTCCACTAGAGTCCAAGCCTCGTCATCGAGGGGTGTGGCAGCCTCCCCATCAACTGCTCGAGTTGGAACATCTTGAGCCAGTACAGAGTTGAGAACTAAGCATAGGGACGACACAGCCAACACGAAGTTAGTGCCAACCATCCTACTAGCTTACATTCCCCCTCTAAGTGGTGAGATTAACAGGGACAATGTCCCTAGAGACTTTGAATACACCCTAGTCCTTGCATATCTATCAAAAGGAGTTCGCACCTACCGCGTAGATCAAGATAAGGTTACAGCATTGAAGTTTTGCGACTTCAACCTGGGAGACCATAAAGCCTACAACATGCTCGCACCATATAAGTACTTAACGAGGACTAAGGGACAAAACTCAAAGATCATCCCTCAATAATGGATGACGAACCTTGTGTAGTCTACTCTGCTCAATGTTATGAAAATACCGCACTTCGACAGACATCAGGAGGTGACTGCTTGTGTGAAATTTCTGCTAGAAAGTTACCACGGAGGATACATGTGGTTAAACCATCGCATAACTATTGATCCAATGCTGATCAACAAGATTATTGGGCTTATCATGCAAGGCCTTGATCCCCATGAGTACTACCCTGGAAAGACCACAGACCACAGTCTTTCATAAAAGATTAAAGAGGCTTATGGAAATGTTGAAAAAGGTGCGTGAGGTTACAAGGTAGCCTCTATCGAGAGTGGCTCAGTGCACCTCACATGTCAGCTGATAGAAGGGAAGTTGGTACATAAGAATAGACCTACAAAAGTATCCGACTTTGTAGTTGACCTCGTAGGGAAGTGTGCGGAGGGACTACAAATGAATTGGGAAAAACATTTGGTCAATCAGCTAGAAATTGACTGTAGAGAAGCCCAGGACCAGGGACATGAATTCCACTTTAGCAAGCTGCTAATATTGATCACCTTTGTTGCATGGGAGCTACTGGAAGGTGCAACCTTCCTCGACCTCAACCCATTCGAACCATTAGCTACGAAGTTCAGTACCTTATGGTACTCGACGAACATGAGCAAGCAGTGGCAATCAAATGCCATTTTTCACAGATACTATAACCAACTGAAAGAATCTATAGGGGGTGAACCTCGCATAACCTGGAACACTTTACAAAGGTTCCGACCTTTGATAAAGTTCAACATGGACCGCCACTTTATATACCTAACTCCATGCACTGATGAACACCAAGAACAACTTTAGTCCTATTATAAGTTAACCGAAGAAGACATAGAAGAAATCACCAAGGAATGGTTGGAGGACCTCCTTGTTCCAATAGATCCAGCGGACATTTCAGATATTGATAGCCCAGAAGCTGTGCAGGACACACCTATGCCCAGTATGATGAAGAAGAAAAAGAAGACAAAGGAAACAAAGAACCTGAAGAGGTTCAGGATGTAGATAGCTACTCTGTAAATACAACTTCCATCACACCCGATCAACAAGGTAACAATGACGATCTAGAGGAAGTCGAACAACAACCAGAAGAAGAATTCGAAGCTCCAAAGAAGAGAAAAGGGTCACCTTCGAAGTCTTCCTCTAAGAAGAAAGCAAAAGCATTTGTGACCAAGATGAAGACCACACTCAACCCTGATGACTTCAGCTTTCTCCTCGCAACTTTGAATGAAGCCATAGAAGAAATTACATAAAAGGAGGAGGCCAAGAAACATACGATGTACGAAAAAATTGAAGCCGTGCTCCAAGGAGTGCAGTGAGCACATCAGTCTAACCACATAGTCTCCACTGCACCCATACCAGAAGGAACAACAGAAGCAAGAGATGAATCAATTCAACTCCGCAGGATTGCTGACATAGTCGAAGTACGCCTTCGAAAAGTGGAAGAAGTAACAGCACAGGCCACCCAAGCCCTAAAGAAAGCACATGAGGAAATCATAGAGTAGCGTCAAGCTGCACAACAAGAGAAGGAGGCCATCCATGAGAAATTTGATAGAGACAGAGAAAAAATACAAAAGGAGAAGGAGTAGCTTCTCGCGAAGCAGATCGGAATCGAAGAAGCTGTCAACAGAGAATTTTGCTCTATGACCGGCTTATTAAAAAATCCCGAAGAACCCTTAGAGCATCAAGTGATGAAGCTTGCTAAAGTTATTCAACAACTGCAACAAAGAGTCGTGGACTTATAGATTTAGATCATCCCAAGTACCCTGCAAGAAGAGCGCGACCAGCGAGAAATAATTGCCCGAGGTACAGTAGAAAGGATTAAAGAAATCACTGAAGAATGCAAACAACTAAGTACTAGAAGTGCATAGATACATGAGAACTTGAACGAGTACCCAGAATTACATAAAATGGAGTTGCAGCTCCAAGAGTCAAAGAAACATGCAGATAGACTTTAGATGCAGTTGAAGGCCCTATCAACTATAGAGAAAATGAAGTGATCCCATGAGAAACATGTCACAAAGCAGCAGATCCACATGATCTAGAGCAAGGTCATGGAAGTGACACAACAACTTCAACCTTTGCAGGATAAGGCATGTCAACTATTTTTAGAGATTGAGAACCAAGGGATAGAGATACAATAGGTCATGATTACAACAAAGCAACACCTAAAAGGACTAGTCAATAACGCACTCATCTAGGAGTTCGTCGAGCAGAAGGAAATCGCAAAGTAGCAGGTCGAAGAATCTCGAGCCAAGCTCGAGGCGTTTGAAGTGTAACTGGTCAGACCTGAGTGACTCGGGACGAGTCATAGGTGAGTGTTGGGGGCCTACTAGCCCTTGACCAAGTTTTGAGGAATACTTAGTGATATTTGACCATTTTTGGTACTCTAAAATCCAGTTGGAGAAGGAGCGCATGGCGAAGAGGAGATCACGGGATCTCCGCCCCTTTTTAGGAATTTTTGGGATTTTTGGGAATATTGTAATGGGAAAGGGATATCGACCCTTATTTAGGCCTTTTGTATTGTTGCGCCTCTTTCGTCACATTAGTGAGAAAAATAGAGGTGCTTGTAAGCTCAGTTGGGTCTGTTGAGCATGACAGCTGCAAGGAAAAGAGTTAGAGAAAGAAATAAAAAACAACAATTAAGAATTAAACTAAGAAATGCAATAACAACTAAATTCATGAGCATAGGGACATAGAAAAAAAAAGAATAATAAGACCCATGTCACTAATGATGAGGCTGATATATTAGTGAAAGAATACACCAAGAAGAAAGGGGACTATGAGTCCCTTCTTCCTCCAAGGGAGGGCTCTTGGACCCCCACTAGCAAGCTCTTCTTACAACAAATAAAAATGGAAAATGATGAAAGAACTCTTTGCAAATCCACTCAAGGGGTGAGATGGATTGCCCAATGAAATGGTGCAAATATACTCTTGGCAAGGATGGAGTCCTCAAGAGAATAATGGCAGCATAACTTTGCTTTGAATTCCTTGAAAAATGAAGTGTATCCATGGCCTTTTTATAGCATTCCTTTGAGCTATTGTTCAACTGGTTTGTAGTGTGAAAAGAGGCTAATTAGGGAATTTCTAGGTCTTTGACCAGCCATCCAGTCGAATCCAGTCCATATTTGAGTGTCAAATCAGCTTGGGAGCTGAACCATAAGTGGGTGGGAGGCCAACCACTCTCATAAATGCACCGTTTCTCAGGTGCGTAGCTTTTTGCGATAACAGTCGTGCATCGTTTGCATGTGCGCGATTTCTGCGTTCCTGTTCCGCGCATGTGCACGCGCGCCCAGTGTCTTCATAGAGCCCTTCAATTTATCACTACTTTGTATAGTTTTTGACCCTTTTATGAATGCTTTGGTGTTAATTCAGTTCCATGGATGACTTCATCACTATTTGACGATGCTGAGTTCTTGTAACCATGTGCAGACAAAATTTCAGTGATAACATATGCCCCCTGATGGATGAGGTTAGGAGCATACGTATAGCCGAAATCCATCAATGTTTCTTCTACTGAGAGTGTTGTTGTAAGAGAGAGAAATAGTGGGATAGTCCAGAGCGATCCATTGGAGGGAAAAAGGAACTGGTAGAACCCAACCTTCCATGAGGTGTGTAAAAAAGAAAACTATGTACAAACGAGGCGGGCATGCCCCATGCCCGTGTCATGTAACTCAAAAAAGAGGAATGAAGTGTTGGTGTAGACAACTGCAGCACCCTCGGGGGCGATCGTGATAAAGGCAAAAGACAATTCTGCAGATGAACATACTCTGAATAGTAGGCAGTGATCACAGGAATAAGTATCACCGATTATGTGGGCATTGATAGCCCAACCAAGTTCATAGGTCTTCGGCAAATGAAAGAACTAACTGCAATAGTCGCAAAGTAAGACTCACTGTAACATGAAAAAGTGTTGATGTCGAATGTTATGGGGGTCAATGACAGCAGGGAGAAATTTTGTTTCACCCTGTGCCATCCGAGATCTCTCATTGGGTGGGTAATGAGAATCAAGAAACTGTTGCCCTTCTGGAAAACTGTGTTGATGTTGACAAAAAGGGGGACGCGACTCTCAGAAGAAAATGGCTTCGTGAAATCTACGAGGTGAGGTTAGGAAGTGGAGGAGGTACATGGACGACATCAAGATGTAGGAAGACTCAAGACTACCCTTGGTTGGAGTATATGTGAGATAAAAAGTGGCCGCAACCATTCAACGAGGTCGAGTGTCAGGGGGACGACAAGACCGAGGATAAGTTATGCCAGAGGCGGGACAAGGTGAACAAATTCAGAGGGCATAGGTAAGTGGCCTGTGGGATACTTTGAAGATATGGACGATGTCGACAAAGGTGGATGATAAGTAGTGCTCCAACCAAGGGTGACATGGGTTGCGGTTGGCCAAAAAATGGGAAGCAGGTCGCCAAAGGTGACGACAAAAAGGTAATGTAACGACTGGAAATAAAGGTGTTTGTACAATAAATAACGAATAATTTAGGAAAAGTGTACAAATACAGAAATGGGTGTCCTAGTGTGATATTGTTGGCCCATGTAGGGCATAATTTGCTTGGAGAATTGATGAAGGGTGGGGGCCCCATGGGTGGGTTTCTATATGAGGTAGGTGAAATGAAGGGAGATTTGCAGATGGGTAAATGGATTGTGGATGAAATGGAGGGTTAATGCTACTGCAGAGGTGCAACTCGACCATAGAACCGTGGAGAGATAATCTGGGAGTCCGTTGGGAAAGCTAGCAAAATGAGGAGAAGGAGTATGTGGTTGATTCGCGACATGATGTAAGACGATCGGGACTCCCATCCCTAAAAGGGTTTTGAAAAAAAAGCATGAGTGTCAGAAGTGCCAAAGGGTGCTATGAATGGGACAACTCATGTGGGTAAGAGTGCTACTGGGTGATAGTACCGAAGATGCAAATGGAGGTGTGGGTACTGTAGAGCCGAAAATGGGGATCCTAGAGGCAAATGTCAGAGGGTGTGACTGGAAATGTAAGTGAGATTTAGAGGGAATGACTACATGCCAGTGCTGAGTATATACCTGAAGGGGTTGTGTCGATGTATGATGACCAAGTACCTACACACATGAAAACCAAATACCTGACGTGAACAATATCTGAAGATAATCGAATATATGAGCATGTATTTGATAAGTGTGAAGATGCGCATGCATATCTGATCAGGGTATGAAAAATGGTGTCCCGAGGGCTCAGGATGAAAAGAGGACTAGGGACTATTGTGATGTAGATGACGGGATGTTGATCCCATGGCTGAAGATGGATCGAGAAATGGACACCTTGGGCTCCCGAAATGGTGAGTGGAAGTTTGGCAAAAAGGCCTATATATAGCTGTAGGGCCCACATTGCCACCTCATTTGTACTTGTTGCTATAGTGATTGGACGAGAAACATTCAGAGGAGAGTGTGAGATTCTGGGAGGATGAGGCATTCGATTGAGGACCCACGAGCGTCAGGTTAGTGGTCTGATCATCCTACATAGAATTAGGGTTTCATTTTTTTGGGCAGGGGGTGTACGGAGGGCCGTACAGGGGTGTTTTAGGGGTGTGGGCCCCACATGCGCGGGTGATCCGGTAATAGGCTCGCATATGTACGTGCCTGTCCATCAGATAGACACGCATGAAAGCATCGGTAAGGGGATAATGGGCACGTCTGTTGGTTGAATAGGCATGCATATGTGCGTGCCTATCGGTTGAACAGGTGCGCACATGTGCGTGCCTGTATAGTGAACAGGCGCACCTGAGAGCGCGCCCGTGTAGTGAACAGGTGCGCACACGTGCATGCCTGTGTAGTGAATAGGTGCGCATATGTGCGCACTTGTGGGGTGTACAGGTGCGCATGTGCACGCGCCTGTTGGTTGAACAACCGTGTCGTGGAGGAAAGGTTGACGGATGTAAAACGTGTCTTTTTGATGTTGTTGATTGTCCATGTGGCTGACTTAGGATGGTTTTATGTTGTGCAGGTGAGATTTGTGCATGATGCCTATTGGTTAGCAAGAGCGGGATTGGTCCTAGCTGCGAGACGTCGTGGCTATTGAGGAGCTAGGCGTACGTGCGAATTTGGCAGCCTATGGGCTGCTAAAGTTCTTTAAGTGCCCCTTGATACGGGTGCAGGAGTATCTCCTGCAGTTTCTTATCTGAATGTGGAGTCCGGACCTACACTGCTTCATAGTGCGGGGAGAGCAGATTCCCTTCACTGCGGTGGAGGATGTGTATTTTTTGACTAGGCTCCCATTTCGGGGAACGCCCCTACCGGCCGAGATGGTGCTACCGAGAGATACACTGCTAGCGATGGTGGGTCAGAGATATTGTTCGGGGCTGAACTATATGTCCGTCACAATTGTGAGCATTGGGGCGATGGATGCCCTAGCGCATCGCTGTATAGAAGCGATGATTGTGAGAGTGTGTGGTTTCCTGGCGACACGGGGGATCAACGGTGGCCAGCTGATGGTGATGGAGAGAGTGTTGGCTGACAAGTATTTCACCTGGGGGCTTACACTGCATTCTAGGATGGTGGGGCAGCTGGACCACTGTCGATCCACAGATACGAGAGAGTTTGCCTTTGGGTCCATCCTGGTGGCCTAGTTTCTGGAGAGGGTGCCGATGTTGTGCCCTAGGATTCTATTGGGTGTGCTTGGGGCGCGAGAGCCACGGTTGAGGCGGTGGTCAACTATGTTTCTTCGCCATGGTGGTGGCGAGGGTGGCCACTTCTTCACTGCAGAGGCGACACAGGTATGGTGGCAGATGCCACAGGTGATATTGCGGTACCCCTATGCCGGGGTTAATTTTCGGGAGGATTCGGACATGGTGCTACCTCCAGGGGAGGTTTTTTCCCACCGAGGTATGTTGATGATGTTGATATGTACGTTTTTGTGTTTTTGAGATAGCATGCCATATGTATATGATATAAATGATGATACTATCTGTTGTTGGTTTGTATGTGTAGATGTGGCACCTTGTGGGCGCGAGGTGGAGTTGTAGAGAGTGCCAGCTCGTCAAGAGCCAGAGAGACTACTGCGGGGAGAGAGATGTCGGCGTGAGGATTCCGCAGTGTGACCAGTTGAGCCGGAGAGGACAGCGAGGAGATGCCGGTTTGATGACCCTGGTGCTGGGCCATCACATGCTCCTTCGACGGTTGCCGGAGTGGATTTTGAGGACATATGTCGTCATCTGGAGGCGGTGTTACAGGATGTGCCTGAGGGCATATGGTCTCGCATCTAGGATGAGGGTATCCTGGAGCAATGCGTGGGGGTTCCACCGCCATGGCGGGCCGTAGTACGGTGAGAAGCAGTGGCTGGTGCTACGATGACCAAACGACTGCTGCCAGGGCAGGAGGGGCTGATAGGGGGTGGACCACCACCGCCTGAGGGAGGGACGGGTGGTGGTGGGCCGCCACCGCCTGAGGGAGGAGCAGGCAATGGTGTTCTAGAGGCACCATGAGTGGTGCTCTATGCATTGATATATATATATA
>ML777614.1:1046961-1061924 GCA_009831015.1 Picea engelmannii
TTTGGATGCCTATCCCCGAAATCCTACCTAGACTAAAAAAATTATTTTGGCACCTCCTGTGGAGGAAAACTTAGTGAGTTTTTAGAAATATTTTAGATGTAGTTGTTTTGGGAGGTTGGGGGTGCAAACCAACCTCGTTGATTTAAAATGGGAGTGGATAGTTTCGTCAAGAAAAGGGTGGGGTATTTTCAGAATCCCTTTGGAGGAAACTTACTTTGACCTCCACGTTTCAAGAAGAAGCTATGTCAGTGATAAGTGACTTTTGTGTGTGAGTGAAAGTGTGCCATTTTTTAGTGAATTAGATGTCACCTTGCCACATGTGGACTTCGCTTGGTCCTTACAAGTGTTTGATTACCTAATTAACTAAGTGCCTTTGGTACAACCTTGCGTAATTCAAAAGTCCCTAGGAAGCTAGCATTTAGACATGTGGGTCTGTTACTATCCTTTTAAATCCCTATTGTGATGTAATCTAAGAAAAGCTTTGAAACTATCCTAGATTGATCATGTGGGCATGTATGGGCCCGTTACAAAACCTTTAAACTTCCCTAGTGATTTGATCTAAGAAAGAAAATTTCAACACTATCCTATCTTTGTAGCATGTGGGCATGTATGGGCCCATTACAATATTAAGATGTGTTTGAAAAAGTAAACTAAGAGGAGTCCCAAGAAGGGTTGTTGTCCTCTCCTAAAGGTTTTAATGTTCTTAAGGGAGATGAAATCGTTTCACAATCTTTTCCTGATTCTCAAGATCGCTTGGAGGCGCGATAGAAGAGCATACTAAGCGATTGTTATTCAACTTCTAGTCCCAATGTAAGTTAAATGTGATTCAAAATGATTCCCAGCTTATCTTGTGAGTCAAAACAAGCCATCCATGTGGCAAAAAATGAAAGCAAAGAAGGGAAATTGATTTTAACCTCCTAAGTGCCTATGTGTTTTTGACTAACCCCTTTATCTGATGAGGGGACTAAGTGTGGTGCAGCTTTAAAACATGCTTGGAATCATTTTTAAGAAGGAAAATGGCCTTCCCCACATCTCAACAACTTTACAATGTGAATTTTTGCACAGATGCAGGGTCTTAGTGGAGACAGAGGTGCACAAAGCGCATGTGCGCGAACAGAGAAAAGTCAACGAGTGCACATGCGCAGAACAAAATTGTGATTTAGGCACATGTGAGCACGATGCGTGTCTGTAGGCCTAAAAACCCGCGCATATATGACACATGGCCAAGAATGAAAAATCCGGATGGATTTCTCTCAATTCAACTTGGAATTGGCTGAGTGGCAGGTTGACCTAGGCCGGTTAGTGTACCTGCAAGTTAAACAAACTAAAAGAAGAGCAAGAAAAACCAAAATGGGATAGGAAATTGATACCTTTCCCTAGTGGAGTCGCCAATCTGTTGTGCCTCTTCCGTCACCTTAGAGAGAAAAATAGAGGTGCTTGCAAGCTCAGTTGGGTCTGCTGAGAAGGACAGCTGCAAGGAAAAGTGTTAGGGAAAGAAATAAAAAACAAAATTAAGAATTAAACTAAGAAATGCAATAACAACTAAATTCATGAGCATAGGGACATAGAAACAAAAAGAACAATAAGACCCATGTCACCAATGATGAGGCTGATATATTAGTGAAAGAATACACCGAGAAAAAAGGGGACTATGAGTCCCTTCTTCCTCCAAGGGAGGGCTCTTGGACCCCCACTAGCAAGCTCTTCTTACAACAAATAAAAATGGAAAATGATGAAAGAACTCTTTGCAAATACACTCAAGGGGTGAGATGGATTGCCCAATGCAATGGTGAAAATATACTCTTGGAAAGGATGGAGTCCTCAAGAGAATAATGGCAGCATAACTTTGCTTTGAATTCCTTGAAAAATGTAGTGTATCCATGGCCTTTTATAGCATTCCTTTGAGCTATTGTTCAACTGGTTTGTAGTGTGAAAAGTGGCTAATTAGGGCATTTCTAGGTCTTTGACCAGCCATCCAGTCGAATCCAGTCCAGATTTGAGTGTCAAATCGTCTTGGGAGCTGAACCATAAGTGGGTGGGAGGCCGACCACTCTCATAAATGCGTCGTTTCTCAGGTGTGCATCTTTTTGTGATAACAATCGCGCATCGTGCGCATGTGCATGATTTATGCGTTCCTGTTCCGCGCATGTGCACGTGCACCCAGTGTCTTCATAGCGCCCTTCAATTTTTCACTACTTTGTATAGTTTTTGACCCTTTTATGAATTCTTTGGTGTTAATTCAGGTCCATGGATGACTTCATCACTGTTTGACAATGCTGAGTTCTTGTAACCATGTGCGGATGAAATTTCAGTGATAACATGTATGTATAAATATAAGGGTAGGAGATGCGTATGAAGGGGGGTGTGTGATGTAAAGTGAATGGCTTAGTGCATAAAGTAGATCTGTGTGATCAGATGTCTGTGTGAATGTAAGAGCTCTGTGCCTACTGTAAGTATTGTAAGTGCTGAGTGCATGGGTCAGGGGAGGACTTAGTGCTTGGATCTACCCAGGGAAAGAGGATCTAGCGAGCTGCGTAGATCTCTTTTCCTAGGAGGGGTAGGATCTTGAAGGCTTTGTGGTGTAACTTGGTTTACAGAAGATAATAGAAGAAGAAGAATTTGTGGACGTAGCCCCAGGGTGGGGGTGAACCACGATAACTCTGTGTGTTGTGTTGATGTGTTTGTCTCTCTCTTGCTAAGTGATCTGATATGTTTAGATAGATCTATTGATGCTTTGTGATTATGAGATATGAATGCATGCTAGATATGATACATAAGATGCTAAGTGCTTAATCTATTAAGTATAACCAGTTTATCATTGCTAAGTGCTAGATATGGGTAATTACTGCGGTGCTCTGTGCTTTCTGCAAAGTGTATTAATGAATGTATGTTAAGGAATAACTGATGCTAAGTGCACTGTAAGAAATATAATCATAGATCTGTGTCCCAGCTAAGGTTGCATACACCTGATTATTGCAACCACCCCTACCTCTACCTCGGTTGAGACTTCATCTTCTTTGCAGGTGTTTCTGAAAGGGCCGGTAGTTATGGTTTTGTTGGTGCGCTCTTGAGCGTTGAACCCTGGGTCTGCCCCTGTGCCAACAATTCATAAAACCGATCATCATTAAGGGGTGGATCAATTGCACCTCTCGATAGGTTAGAGATGAAATTTTATAGGGCCAATGATTTCTTACTCTTAGGAGTGGTGATTTGAGATAAAATTCTTCAAGTATAATGATTAAATGGGAAAATTTTCCATTATTGACTCACTGATTCAAGAGTTATAACATGGGATTAGAATTTGCGATAAACTTGGTCTTTCTCATCAAGATATAATGCTGTAGGTTGTAAAATGAGAATACAATGGCTAACCATAACTTCTTGTCATGGTTATAAGACATTAAAGGACCTAATATGTATTTAATAATGTAATAAATGACTTGATTAGATCTATTCTCCCCTTCTTCAACTAACACACTAGCCAAGGAAAATAGTGACATGGAGATATAGAGGATGTAATATTTATAAAAGTATATAAGGATTATTAAAGGAGTAGATGAAAATGAATTCTTTAATGCATCAAAGGATTGTTGATATTGGTCATTCCATACAAATTAATGGTATGTTATAACGTGACAAACACAAAATCACATGTGCACATGCAACATAATTAGGAATCAAGTGATGCAAGAAAATTTCCTTTCCTTAAAAGCTATGGAATTGCCACAAAGCCTAGGTGGAGGTAGCTTGAAGATGGCTTGAACCTTCAATGGTGTTGGTTGTGGAGTCTGATTATATTCCCGATTCATAGGTTTTTTTCAGCCATGATTGGACCCTATTACCTAACAGGGGGTGGGATTTCCCCCCCATAACTGTCGCTAGGGGGGTCTAGGAGGGGGCCTTGTAAAATATTGTAATTTCATAGTCAATCTGGACCATTCATTATAAGGTCGCAGATTTGATACTAGAAGTTATTTTAGGGTTTTTTTCCCTAAAAGGAAACCCTATTTTATGAGGGAATTGTATTGTAGCTGTGTATTATTGTGAATATTCTATTCTGAGAGAGGATTCTGCGAGAGAAAAAATAGGAAGTTACAATGGGTGTGCTGTAGGTTGCATCGCTTCATTTTGATGGATAATAAAAAGGAAGGACCTGGAAATTTCTCTGGTGGACGTAGCCCACACTGGGTGAACCACGTATATATGTGTCTCTATTGTATTGTGTATATTCTGTGTTTTATTTCTGTATTTGTTTTATTTTATTTCTCCGTGATCATTCTTTTTCTAACAATCGATATCAGAGCGAAAGGTTACTCGCAAGAAAAGAGGGTTCCTAGTTCGAGTGGGAGCAATGGCATAATGGTGCAGACCCCTCCTACCTCAGCAGGGTCCGTGGACCTCCTGGTCAAGGATCACATCAAACTGAGCCAAAAATGGATCTTTGATTCCCCGCTGGAATCCTATGATCAAATCCACAGGTCCTTGTGCAAAACTCCGCTTGTGCGAACTAGCATGAGGCACAAGCTCTTCTCCCACACGACCATGATGCTATGACCATGGTCCACACCAAAAGGTGTTTCACATCTCGAGACATCGGGAATATTTGTGTGATACAAACCCAACACTCCAACCTCCTAAATCCTGAAATATGACTAATTTCCTAGAAAGTGCTAGCCGTCTCTCTTATGCACCCGACGTGACCTTCCGCTAGGAACTGGGTCCCAACTCCCAGATATTTCAGGACTTCGCAATTTGGAGAATCAACGAACAAATTTGCCTTCACTTCCAAGTCTCTGACTCCCGAAGATCTGATTTACACCGGATCTATGGTTCAGATCCTCCGTTAATCAACGTCCTTTATTAAAACGACGATTTACCTTTCACGACTTTGGGAAAGTATTCACTTCTATTTTCTCGATAGCCAAAACCTTGAAACTCTTGGGTCCTAGATCAATGGCTCAAAATCCCCATGATCTAATGGCCCAAATATAATTGCAAGTACTTGCCTCATGAGTTTTCTCCTCTGCTCCTCGCAAATCTCTCAATGCTCGATTTCATGAACACCCCATATCTGCTGCCACCTGTCACCTTCAACCATGGATGGTTCCGATCGTTTCAAAACTTTGGGACTTTGGTGAGTCCACTCTCCTGCACACACAAGGATTAAGCCTCATGCACTTCCTCTGGATCCAATGAATTTTGTTCCAAACGCTTCCAAATCCAATGACTCAGATCTGTTTCTCTTTCATGCTCTCCTGTGTGCCTGGACGTAAGTTTCAATGGCTTATATTTCCTCCTCTGCACCTGATCTAATGGTTTCCTACGCTCCTCCTCCTGATATTTCAATTCCTTCCTGACTTGGAATATTTCCAATCGTTTGAAGGCCTCGACCTTCGTTCTATCTCCTATGAACCCTGTGGTTTTGGGTCTCGCCTGTGTTCTGGAAATGCTATCCCTTCTGATAATTGGAAACAAAACTCGGCTTCGATCCTAGTACATTTTTTGTGCTCTACATGCAACTTCTTGCTATTCCTCCCGAGATTTCCTCACTCTGAAACCTCGAAGGGTTTCTTGATCTCTGTAACTCCTTGTAGGATCCTTTCACGTTGTTGTGATATCCTTCCTGAGCTTTATCTGAGGCTTGGACTTCGAAGAGTCTCAACCTGCTATTTCTTTCTATTGGGACTCTATGCGTAAAAGGCACTATTCCTCCTAAGATTTGTTTACTTGAATCTCTAAGGGAATCGACCCTTATCTTTCCCTTTGAAGGGGAATTTGGTGCTCTCCTGGAAACCTTCTGCTCAAGCACACCTTACTGAGTCTACAGAGTATTCAAAAACTTTGTAAGTGTCTTCCTCCGACACTTCCCTTATCTCTGAACTTGAAATAGAGTTCTTCTTGTGTGCTCTTTGCACTCTCTCGATGCCATCCTAGCAGAGCTTCACAGAATCCTCAATGATTCTGTTTTCTCTCTGTTCCCTCCTCTACACAGTCTCACCTCCAAGGTGTTCAATAACCTTGAGGCTTCCCCCTTGAGTTTATGATTCCTCTGGTGCACCCTCCTGGCACGTTCTTGCCTGAAATTCCACAGAATTCATATGTACACTCTTTGCATTGGCTCACAAAATCTTCAACACTTTGTCATGCAACCCCTTGCATTAAGCCACAAAGAACCTAGACTGAAATCAAAGAACTCTCAGACAGATAATTCTATCTATCCCTTCACATGGAACCTATCACATACATCTACAACATAAAATAACACACATATGACATTCATTCATAACCACATAAACACACAAATAATCTCATGCAGGAAAAACTGCTCTTTGTATTAATATGAACGTTTAGTTACAATATGGGTAAGCTCAGACTACAACAGAGTCTTGACTCTCTCCTTCTTCTCTTCTTCCCTCAAAAACTAAAAAAAAAACTAGATACAAAGATATTTTTTACAAAAGAGGGGCTCCTCGAGCTCTTCCCTCCAAGCTACCTACTCTCATTAATTACAATGAATTAAAATCAATGGTTGTCTAGTCTGGATCGGATCTAGATCTTATCAGCTTGTCAACCATTAAAGGAAACTCTATCTACAACCTGTACAAAGGAAATTGTTTGGCTCTTCCAGCCTTACAAGCATTTAATTACATTTTGAATTTTGAAAATGAGAGGGCTAGAGCCTCCACCTTCATTGAATGCGCACTGAATGTGTTGTCTAGCTGGCGCGTTGCTGGGTTGGAGCAATGCTCCTGCATCATACTCCACTGCTGTGAAAAATTGATGAGCTCCTACTCATGAGCTTCCTAGCTATGTTTAAATCCACCTAGATCCCAAACTGTTCTTTGGAGTTATCCATCTGCTCCACTGCTTTGTTGCTACTACTGTTGCTTCCCTATTGCTATGGAAGGATTCCTTCTGCTGAGCTTCCCTTGCTGGCAGTTTCTTTTGCTGACCTCAACATCAACCTTCTTATCTTCTCAATCACCTCATCTAGTTGCTACAATGGTTGGCTCTCTAGAAGTATTTTCTCCTGCACTTCCTTCTTTGTAATGGGTATATCAACTCAATCCCCCTTGCTGTTTTCATCTCCCCTTATGGAACTAAGTTACCACTCTACTGCAGACTCCAATCCTACAGTCTCTTTTTGACTGATTTGTTGCTCAGTCACTTCCTTTGACAGACTAGCTTCTGTCATTTCTCCTGTTGGTTCAACTCCAACTTCCTCCAGTTGCTCCCCAGACTGGAATTCTGATTCATCTTCTACTACAGGCTTCAGTGATATAGTCATCTCCTATCCAGCTCCCTGGCTGAAATTTATGAGCAATTCTACTGAATGCTCTTCTCCCAAAATTTGCATGATTGTCTACTCATGGCAGTCATCTACTTGCTCCGGATTGTTTAACCAATCCTCCAGCATCTCTGACTCCTTCTCCCATGGATTAAGCACCTCAACTACATGATCTTGTTCTGTTGGGGAAGATTATGACGTCTGCTCCATTTATTCTTTCTCTATGACAGTCACTGTTGGCTGTCCTTCTTCTATTGCTGCACCTACAACACATTCTCTAGCCTCAACTGAGCTATCTGGTAGGAATATCCGAATCCCCCCAATGATCAGAATACACCTCTGATCTTCCTCCATCAGATCTCATTGTTGATATGAACTCTCAACTGAGTTCATCTTCTCTCCCTTTCCCACATGGAAATATGAACTTTCTTCACTTCCCACTCGATAGTCTTTGAGATCAACCATTGACCTCTTCTCATTTCCCTTTAGGCAACCTAAAAATTCATCACTGCTCACCTGGAAATTTCTGAGACCCTTCTCCGATCTCTTCTCCTCATCATCACTGAGACTCTTCCTAGCTTCTGGATCAAAGATATGAACCATCTCCTCTTCACCTCTGAGGATTTCAACATACCTCAGCCACACTCTCAACAACCTTTGTTGTCCTCTAGCCAACAATTTATGAATGGGCCACTTCACCTTCTTCTTCATGGGCCACTCATACACCCAATGCATCTTTGCATCTTGTTGTAGTTTAAATGCAATATTCTCCATTTGTGCTCTCATCTCAACAATCTCTTTGTCCATCCTAACCTTGATTTTCTGCTAGCGGTCTTTGCCTTGACCACTCCCACGGCCTTCAATAGCCATATTTTTCCTTTGTGTTTTCATCCCACCTGGATGTCAAATGTCTGTTGTCTACATGCAAACGGATCTCCTCACATAGAGCATCAACACCCTATTTTCAGCTCTTAATACCACTGACAGTATCAAATTGCCTCCTTTATCTCTTTTTCCTGCTACCTGAAAACAAAGATAACAACTTTCATCCTTTTCTCTTCTCCTAAAATCTACATAAAAAAATTATTGCTTTGATACCACATGGTGCAGACCCCTCCTACCTCAACAGGGTCCGTCGACCTCCCAGTCAAGGATCACATCAACCTGAGATGAAATGGCTCTTCGATTCCCTACTGGAATCCTACGATCAAATCCATAGGTCCTTGTGCGAAATTCTGCCTGTGCGAACTAGCACGAGGCACAATCTCTTCTCTGACATGACCACAGTCCACCCCAAAAGGCGTCTTGTGTCTTGTGACCTCGAGAATATTTGTGTGATACAAACCGAACACTCCAACCTTTGAAATCCTGAAATCCGACTAAGGGCCTAGAAAGCACTAGCCCTCTCTCTTATGCACCCGACGTGACCTTCCACTAGGAATTGGGTCCCAACTCCCAGATATTTTAAGACTTCTCCATTCAAAGAATCAACGAACAACTATGCCTTCACTTCCAAGTCTTCGACTCCTTAAGATCCGATTTACACCAGATCTACGGTTCAGATCCTCTGCTAACTGACATCCTTGATTAAATTGGTGATTTACCTTTCGTGACTTTGGGAAAGTCTTCGCTTCTATTTTCCCGATAGCCAAAACCCCAAAACTCTTGGGTGCCATATCAACAACTTAGACTCCCCATGATTTGACGACCTAGATCTAGTCGCAAGTTCGGGCCTCGTGAGTTTTCTCCTCTACTCCTCGCAAATCTTCTGATGTTTGTTTTCACAAACACCTTGGATCTGTTGCCACCACCTACAACCATGGATGGTTCTGATCATTTTA
The DNA here is from genome assembly GCA_009831015.1 of Picea engelmannii. Lineage (NCBI taxonomy): Eukaryota > Viridiplantae > Streptophyta > Pinopsida > Pinales > Pinaceae > Picea > Picea engelmannii. The sequence goes on from ML777614.1 coordinate 1,056,091, forward strand.
GAACTTCAAGAATTTGACGAGTCTAATCTCCTTCACACACAAGGATTAATCCTTGTGCACTTCCTCCGGATCCAACGACAGTTGGTCCATACGCTTCTAGATCCAATGGCTCATATATGTTTCTCTTGCGCACTCTCCTGTGTGCCTGGACGTAAGGTTCAATGACCTATATTTCCTCCTCTACATATGATCTAATGGTTTCTGACGCTCCTCCTCCTGAGCTTTCAATTCCTTCCTGACTTGGAAGATTTCCAATCATTCGAAGGCCTTAACCTTTGTTCTATCTCCTGCGAACCCTGTGGTTTTGGTTCTCGCCTGCGTTATGGAAACGCTATCCCTTCTGATATTTGGCAACGAAACTCGACTTTGGACCTAGTACATTTCTTGTTCTCTGCGCGTAGCTTTGTGCTATTCGTCCTGAGCTTTCCTTACTCTGAAACCTCAAAGGGTTTCTCGATATTTGTAACTCCTTGCAAGATCCTTGCATGTTGTTGTGCTATCCTTCTTGAGCTTTGTCTGAGGCCTAGACTTCGAAGAGTCTCGACCTACTATTCTTTTATGTTGGGACTCTATGTGCAAAAGGCACTATTCCTCCTGATCTTTGCTTGCTCGAATCTCTAAGGGAATCAGCCCTTGTCTTTCCCTTCGAAGGGGAATTTGGTGCTCTCCTGGTAACCTTCTGCTCAAGCACACCTTGCTGAGTCTACATAGTATTCAACAACTTTGTAAGTGTCTTCATATGACACTTCCCTTATCTCTGAACTTGAAATAGAGTTCTTCTTGTGCACTCTTTTCACTCGCTCGAATCCCTCCTGGAAGAGCTTCTCAAAATCCTCAGTGATTCTGTTTTCTCTTTGTGCCCTCCTCTACACAGTCTCACCTCCAAGGTGTTCAGTAACCTTGAGGCTTCTCCCTTGAGTTTATGATTCCTCTGGTGCACCCTCCTGACACATTCTGTCCTGAAATTCCATAGAACTTAGATGTGCACTCTTTGCACTGGCTCATAGAGCCTTCAACACTCTGTCATGCAACCCCTTGAATTAAGCCACAAAGAACCCAGACTGAAATCAAATAACTCTTAGACAGAGAATTTTTTCTATCCCTGCAGATGGAACCTATCACATACATTTACAACATAAAATAACACACATATGACATTCATTCATAACCACATAAACACACAAAGAATCTCATTCATAAAAATCTTCTCTTTGTATTAATATGAATGTTCGGTTACAATATGGGTAAGCTGAGACTGCAACATAGTTTCTCTTCTTTCCTTCTTCTCTTCTTCCCTCAAAAACTAAAAAAAAAATCTAGATACAAAGATCTTTTTTACAAAAGAACGGCTCCTCGAGCTCTTCCCTCCAAGCTACCTACTCTCATTAATTACAATGAATTACAATCAATGGATGTCTAGTCCGGATTGTATCTAGATCTTATCAACCTGTCAACCATTAAAGACAACTCTATCTACAACCTATACAAAGGCAATGATTTGGCTCTTCCAACCTTACAAGAATTTAATTACATTTTGAATTTTGAAAATGAGAGGGCTGGAGCTTCTCCCTTCATTGAATGTGCATTGAATGTGCTGTCGTTGCTAGGTTGGAGCGATTCTCTTGCATCATGTAAGATGGAAAGTTTAGGGTCGATAAATTTAACAACCAAAAATAATAGTTATGGAAGATGTAGATGGAAGATTATTTATATCAGAAGGATTTATTCCTACCATTGGGCATAATAGAAAAGAAGCTGACGAATATGAAGGACGAAGAATGGGAGGTTCTCGACAGAAAGGACGAAGAATGGGAGGTTCTCGACAGAAAGGAACTAGGAATGATATGGCTGAGCCTGACAACATAAGTGGATTTCAATATTTCAAAAGAAAATACAATGGATGAATTGATATTTGCATTGGCTAAACTGTATGAAAAACCCTCGATGTCCAATAAGGTATTTCTAATGAAGCGATTATTTAATATGAAGATATCAGGAGGTGGGTCTGTTGCAGATCATTTAAATGAATTTAATACAATTACTAATCAACTAAGTTATGTAAAAGTGGACTTTGATGATGAGGTCAGGGCTCTTATTATCTTGTGCTCATTTCCAGAAAGCTGGAACAACTTGCTGATGGTTGTAAGTAACTATATCTATGGTTCAAACACTCTAAAATTTGATGATGTTGTTGGTTTTATCCTTAGCGAGGAAATGCGATGGAAAAGCACATGTGAGACATCAGGTAATGCGTTAAACATGGAGAACATGGGAAGAAAAAAGGATAGAGGAAAGGGCTAAGGGAACTGCGGGAATTATAGGAAGGGAATATCTAAATCCAGTCTGGAAAAGATAGAGTGTTGGAATTGTGGGAAGAAAGGACATATGAAGAAAGACTATAGAGCTCCAAAGAAACAAAGAGATGGACAACATGAGAAAAATCAGGGAGCAAATGTAACAGGTGATGTGTTACAAGATGCTTTGATTCTTTCTATAGATAATATTTCAGAGTCTTGCGTAGTATATTCAAGGGCTTCATTTCATGCCACATCCCATAGGAAACATTTTCTGGATTATGTTCAAGGTGATTTTGGACAAGTTCATTTCGGTGATGATTCACCATGCAAAATTGTTGGAATGGATAAGATACAAGTAAAGAAAAAGAATGGAAACCAATGGTTTTTGAAAGAGGTAAGACATGTTCCATATCTAAGGAAAAATATAATTTCAACAGGGTAGTTGGCAAGTGAAGGCTATATATCTATATTTACAGATACGACGTGGAAGGTCACCAAAGGATCACTGGTGATAACAAAAGGAGAGAAGGTAGGTACATTGTATTTATGTAATGGTAATACTGATTCTTATATCTCTTTAGCTTCTAGATAAGTGGATACAACACTGTAACACCCTGTTTCCCCCAGATTGTAAATATAATTGAACTGGCCAAGGACTATGGAAAAACTCATAAGTATGAATGTGTGCTGTAAATGGACCTGCAGGAAGAGGTCAATGAATATAAATGATAGTTTGAACTAATTGCAGAACTGCTGAGAGGGGATGTGCAGAAAAAGAGACCATGATGGTGGTGGAAGGCACCTGAAAAGGTGGCATTAACTTCCACTGAGAATTAAAAATACCGTATTTGGACTCCATTGGCCCGGAGAACCAAAAGCGGCTCGCTAGCCCTGAAAATTAATGGCTCGCAGACTGGTAGGCGGATGTCTTGATGAGGGATGGGATGGTGAACCGCCCATCCATAGGGACATCATGCCTGATCAGTGCGAGGGAAATCGTGCCACACGCAACCTCGCGAGAGGATAAGGCGTATGGCTGCAACAATTGAAGGGGGCAGACGTGAGGGGAACTCTGGCAATTTTTACGCAGAGTGAGTGATCGCAGAGAGGAAGGATTGCAACCTTCGCTCCTGGGCACTCGCAGACAGAGAGACACAGGTCTTAGGACATCATGGTCTCAGCTCAGGGGTGGCTAGTGGTAAATCCAGTAGGAGTCGCTACGCCTACGGTTGGGTGGAAACGAGCACCCCTCTCAGCAGTCGCTTCCATTGCTGAAGTCATTTCTGATAAGTGTTCTGCTTATATTGCATTCTGAAATTTATATGCTGTCACATATATTCATGGATTGTGGAATTGTAAATGTTTCCTGTGAAGGAATTGTCTGTACAACAATTGTTAATATGGAGTAGATGTTAGCTCATAGAACTTGTGAAATTGTGAAGAATTACAGCATACGAGTGTCCGCATAGTGTTTGATACAAATAAGTTGATATATGCTTATTACAAAGGATATCATGCACGAATTACGTCAATAAAATGAAGCTAACCATGCCCAGCTGACCTCGGGAAGTTGTCTTCCTTTATCTGCTCCCGGGAATGACCTGGTGAGGATCTCTTCACATAGATTCCCTCCTCGGAAAGGTTCACCCAGAACCCAGAATAAGGATTCGAATGCACAGGCCTTATTAACCTTGTACGATGAAGAATGATCCTAATGAGGTTCCAAGATAGTAGTGTTGTGCGATAAATAAGTCGACGGACGAGATCTCGTCGGAGGGTCCATAGTCATCCACGACCATTAGATTGGCGAAAGTAACGCAGGTGTTACATACCTTTCCCCTTGCCCTATATCATCGTGAGCAATGAGAAATTGTGATCGTAAACTCCAAGATCCAAAAGAACGAATCTGGACCGTTATATCTCGGTCCAACTACCCGTCAGCCGTTGGATTTGGAGAAGCTGCGCAGGGGTTAAGCGCAAGGGTAGGCATGCGAGGAAATGATCTGAACCGTTGGATCTTAGATCATAGCTCCGAAAACCATCATATCTCGAGAAGATGCGCCGGAGTTAAACTCTAGTGTGTAGGAGAAGAGTCCTAGCCGTTGATCTTGGAAGGACACGTGTCAACATCCCGGAGAAGTCATCAGGACAATAGGATCACCAGAGTTTTGCTGAGTCTGAGAATCGAGACCTTGTGGTCCTCGAAATCCCGAGAACGGATCCTAGCCGTTGATCTCGGAAGGACACATGTCAGCGTTTGGGAGGCGTCGGGATTCTTACCATCGGAGATTTAGGGAGTATAGAACCGTTACATATTGAAATCGCGATACACGATTTCCCGATTGTATCTGGACCATCCATTGTGCAGGACGCATGTCAGGAGATCCCGTAAAGCCGGGGATCAGGAAATCGGGGTTTCTGGAAACAAAAGACTCATACATAATGAAATCACGATATGCGATTTACTGATAGGATCCGAGCCATCCAATGGCAGGGACATGTGGCAGAGGATCCCAGAGAGTCGGAGTTCGGTATATCGGGGTTTTTGAATACATAGAACTCTTGCCATCCGGAATCGCGATCCACAATTTACCGATAGGATCTGAGTCCTCCATCTGAGGGACAAGTGTCGTAGATCAAGGCGCTATCGGAGTTTGACGCATCGGAAAAATCGGAGTTCTCGGGGCCATGAGAACCAGGACATCATAAGTCCTGAAACCCCGAGAATCAATCCGGGCCGTCCATCCGCGAGGACAGGTGGCAAAGAATCGGGTGCCTTCAGAGTTTTGTTCATCGGAGTTTCGATGATAAGGAAATTGTGCAATAGGAAATCGCGATCCACGATTTCCCGATGAGATCCAAGCCGTTCATGACGAGGACGCGTGTTAGAAGATCCCGAGGGATCGGGGTTCGACAATTCGAGATTTTCAATGACAAGAAACTCACGACAGGAGGAAATCGCGAAATCCCGAAACGCGATGGTCCCCTAGTCATAGCACTCCAGTGGAGGACAGGTGTCACTCCATGCCATTAGAAGGAGTGTGGTCCATAGGCGCCAGAACAAGGGACAGATGTCGCAAGATCAAGCTTGGCCGTGAGTCCACGCCAAGTGGCATCGGGGATCGGGGAATCGAAATTTGCGAAGGCTTGTGCATCGCGACATCATAAACCCCGAAACCCCGATGGGTAGCTATAGAGCTGCGGACATATGGTAGCAGGTCACATGAGAACGGAGCTAGCCTAGAGGGCTAATGCGTTATGGGCATATCGGGGATCGGAGAATCGCGAGTTTCGAGGACTCGTGAATGGTTTTGACATTAGAAACCCCGAATCCCGATATTTAACCAGGGGTTGGCATTTCGCAAATGCCGGTTTTCTGGAGATTTCTCACTTTTGGGAGATTAATCCAAAGTTTTTAAAAATTATGATAGTGGGTGTGTTACAAAGTGGTATCAGAGCATGGTTACAACACTCGGCCTGACTGGGCTCATGCACCAGTCGCACCAGTCGCGCATAAACCTCGTGCGAAACACTCCT
>ML777614.1:1065343-1082701 GCA_009831015.1 Picea engelmannii
AGTGACTCAAATAAAACAAAATCTGAAGGTCGCTCAGAACCGACAGAAAAGCTATGCTGATCAAAAGAGAACTCCAAGAGATTTCCAAGCAGGAGACCATGTATATCTCAGAATTAAGCCCAAAAGGAGTTCCCTAAAAATGGGAGCTTGTGCCAAATTGGCACCCCAGTATTGTGGACCTTTTGAGATTCTAGACAGAGTGGGACCTATAGCCTATCGGCTAGCACTTCCTCCCATAGTAAAAGCACATAATGTTTTCCATGTTTCCTTATTGAAGAAATATGTACATGATGCTAATCATATAATTGACTGGTCTGNCCATGAGATAGGCATATCCGATTTTGTTTACTTCTGTACATGTAATTCATGTTAGTAGCTAAGAACATCGAGGACGATGTTCCCTTTTAAGGGGGAGGGAATTGTAACACTCTGTTTCCCCCAGATTGTAAATATAACTGAACTGGCCAAGGACTATGGCAAAACTCATAAGTATGAATGTGTGCTGTAAATGGACCTGCAGGAAGAGGTCAATGAATATAAATGATAGTTTGAACTAATTGCAGAACTGCTGAGAGGGGATGTGCAGAAAAAGAGACCACGATGGTGGTGGAAGGCACCTGAAAAGGTGGCGTTAACTTCCACTGAGAATTAAAAATACTGTATTTGGACTCCACTGGCCCGGAGAACCAAAAGCGGCTCGCTGGCCTTGAAAATTAATGGCTCACAGACTGGTAGGCGGATGTCTTGATGAGGGATGGGATGGTGAACCACCCATCCGTAGGGACGTCAGGCCTGATCAGTGCGAGGGAAATCGTGCCACACACAACCTCGCGAGAGGATAAGGTGTATGGATGCAACGATTGAAGGGGGCAGACGCAAGGGGAACTCTGGCAATTTTTACGCAGAGTGAGTGATCGCAGAGAGGAAGGATTGCAAACTTCGCTCCTGGGCACTGGCAGACAGAGAGACGCAGGTCTTAGGACATCGTGGTCTCAGCTTGGGGGTGGCTAGTGGTAAATCAAGTAGGAGTCACTACGCCTACGGTTGGGTGGAAACGAGCACCCCTCTCAGCAGTCGCTTCCATTGCTGAAGTCATTTCTGATAAGTGTTCTGCTTATATTGCATTCTGAAATTTATATGTTGTCACATATATTCATGGATTGTGGAATTGTAAATGTTTCCTGTGAAGGAATTGTCTGTACAACAATTGTTAATATGGAGTAGATGTTACCTCATAGAACTTGTGAAATTGTGAAGAATTACAGCATATGAGTGTCCGCGTAGTGTTTGATATGAATAAGTTGATATATGCTTATTACAAAGGATATCATGCACGAATTACGTCAATAAAATGAAGCTAACCATGCCCAGCTGACCTCGGGAAGTTGTCTTCCTTTATCTGCTCCCGGGAATGACCCGGTGAGGATCTCTTCACATAGATTCCCTCCTCGGAAAGGTTCACCCAGAACCCAGAATAAGGATTCGAACGCACAGGCCTTATTAACCCTGTACGAGGAAGAATGATCCTAATGAGGTTCCAAGATAGTAGTGTTGTGCGATAAATATGTCGACGGACGAGATCTCGTCGGAGGGTCCATAGTCATCCATGACCATTAGATTGACGAAAGTAACGCAGGTGTTACATACCTTGCCCCTTGCCCTATATCATCGTGAGCAACGAGAAATTGTGATCGTAAACTCCAAGATCCAAAAGAACGAATCTGAACCGTTAGATCTCGGTCCAACTACCCGTCAGCCGTTGGATTTGGAGAAGCTGCGCAGGGGTTAAGCGCAAGGGTAGGCATGCGAGGAAATGATCTGAACCATCGGATATTAGATCATAGCTCCGACAACCGTCATATCTCGAGAAGATGCACCGGAGTTAAACTCTAGTGTGCAGGAGAAGAGTCCTAGCCGTTGATCTCGGAAGGACACGTGTCAACATCCCGGAGAAGTCATCGGGACAACAGGATCACCGAAGTTTTGCTGAGTCTGAGAATCGAGACCTTGTGGTCCTCGAAATCCTGAGAACGGATCCTAGCCGTTGATCTCGGAAGGACACATGTCAGCGTTTGGGAGGCATCGGGATTCTTACCATCGGAGATTTAGGGAGTATAGAACCGTTACATATTGAAATCGCGATACACGATTTCCCGATCGTATTTGGACCATCCATTGTGCAGGACGCGTGTCAGGAGATCCCGTAAAGTCGGGGATCGGGAAATCGGGGTTTCCGGAAACAAAAGACTCATACATAATGAAATCACGATATGCGATTTCCCGATAGGATCTGAGCCGTCCAACAACAGGGACACGTGGCAGAGGATCCCAGAGAGTCGGAGTTCGGTATATCGGGGTTTTTGAATACATAGAACTCTTGCCATCCGGAATCGCGATCCACGATTTACCGATAGGATCTGAGTCGTCCATTTGAGGGATAGGTGTCATAGATCAAGGCGCTATCGGAGTTTGACGCATCGAAAAAATCGGAGTTCTCGAGGCCATGAGAACCAGGACATCATAAGTCCCGAAACCCCGAGAATCAATCTGGGTCGTCCGTCCGCGAGGATAGGTGGCAAAGAATCGGGTGCCTTTGGAGTTTTTTTCATCGGAGTTTCGACGATAAGGAAATTGTGCAACAAGAAATCGCGATCCGCGATTTCCTGATGAGATCTGAGCCGTTCATGACGAGGACGCGTGTTAGAAGATCCCGAGGGATCGGGGTTCGACAATTCGGGATTTTCGATGACAAGAAACTCACGACAGGAGGAAATCGCGAAATCCCGAAACGCGACGGTCCCCTAGTCATAGCACTCCAGTGGAGGACAGGTGTCACTCCACGCCATCAGAAGGAGTGTGGGCCATAGGCGCCAGAACAAGGGACAGATTTCGAAAGATCAAGCTTGGCCGTGAGTCCACGCCAAGTGGCATCGGGGATCGGGGAATCAGAATTTGCGAAGGCTTGTGCATCGCGACATCATAAACCCCGAAACCCCGATGGGTAGCTATAGAGCTGCGGACATATGGTAGCAGGTCACATGAGAACAGAGCTAGCCTAGAGGGATAATGCATTATGGGCATATCGGGGATCGGAGAATCGCGAGTTCCGAGGACTCGTGAATGGTTTTGACATTAGAAACCCCGAATCCCGATATTTAACCAGGGGTTGGCATTTCGCAAATGCTGGTTTTCTGGAGATATCTCGCTTGTGGGAGATTAATCCAAAGTTTTTAAAAATTATGATAGTGGGTGTGTTACAAACACTTTAGAATTATAGGATTGGACACATGAGTGAGAAGGGGATGCATATACTTCACAAAAAGAATTTGTTTCTAGATCTTAAACAAATTGATTTGGATTTTTGTGAGCATTGTGTTTATGGAAAACAAAAGAGAGTTAGATTTCTTAGAGTTGAAAAAAAGAAGAAGAGTTAAAGGTTAGAGCTTGTGCATACAGATGTATGGGGACCAGATCATGTATCATCTCTTGATGGCTCTTGTTATTATGTTACTTTTATTGATGATGCAACTAGAAAAACTTGGGTTTATTGCATTTGAAACAAATATGATGTTTTGACACTTTTAAGAAATGGAAAGCTTTGGTTGAGAATGAGACAGGAAAAAGGTTGAAGTGTCTTAGATGAGACAATGGAGGTGAATATTGTAGCAAAAAATTTGATGATTACTATTCATACCATGGGATTTGTAGAGAGAAGATAGTTCTAGGAACACCACAAGAAAATGGTGAGTTAGAAAGGATGAACATAACAATCATGGAGCGTGCAAGGAGTATGAGATTGCATGTAGGGTTTTCCTTACATTTTTGGGAAGATGTTGTAGATACTTCTATTTACTTGATAAATAGAGGACCTTCAACTTATTTGGATGGTGGCATTCTAGAGGAGGCATGGACAAGTAAAAAGGTAAACTATTCTTTTTTGAATACTTTCAGTTGTGAAGCATTTGTCCATATTGATAAAGAAAATAGAATAAATCTTGAGGAAAAATCCAAGAAGTGTATATTTATTGGATATGGTGTTAATTATTTTGGTTATTGCTTATGGGATTATGAAAATCACAAAATCATTAGGAGTAGAGATGTCATATTCAATGAAAAGGTTGTGTACAAAGATCAGTTGCAGGGAAAGAAACAAAGAAAAGAAAAACTATAATACATAGTTCTTGATGAGATCACTGAAAAACAAATTCCAAAGGTACCATAAAATAAAAATGTACAACAACATGAGAAACATGCACCTCAAATTCCTTCAAGTGTTTTTAGAATATCTACCAGGTTAAGGAGACCCCCCTAAATGATACTCTCCTTCATTGTATTATTTATTGTTGACTGATTCTAGTGAACCAGAATATTATGAAGAGGCAATCCAGGTAGACACTAAAAAGAAGTGGGAGCAAGGTATGAAAGAGGAAATGGATTCCTTGGTAAATAACTAGACTTGGGACTTGGTTCAGTTGCCTGTAGGAAAATGAGCATTGCAGAATAAATGGGTTTACAGGTTGAAGGAAGAAGATGGAGGAACAAGACAATACAAGGATAAACTTGTTGTAAAGGGGTTTGCACAAAAGAAAGGTATAAATTTTGATGAAATATTTTCTCCTATTGTTAAGACAAATTCAATTAGGAATATTTTAAGTCTTGTGGCAGTAGAATATTTTCATATTGAACATTTAGATGTAAAAACAATGTTTCTCCATGGTGATTTAGTGGAAGAGATTTAGATGTAGCAACCATAGGGAGATGAGGTCAAAGGAAAGAAAAATTTGGTATGTAGGTTGAAGAAGAGCTTGTATGGCCTAAATCAAGCTCCAAGGTAGTGGTATTTGAATTTTGACAGGTTTATGATAGAGCAAGGTATAGTATATGTCATTCTGATCATTGTGTTTCATTTAAAAGGATATAAAATGGAAGCTATATTATCTTACTATTGTATGTAGTTGACATGCTTGTTGCAAGGTCTAATATGCAGGATATAAATGTGCTCAAGAATAAATTAGCTAATTCATTTGCGATGAAGGATTTGGGTGCTGCAAATAAAATCCTTGGTATGAGAATAACAAGAGACAGGAAAAATAAAAAATTGACATTGTCTCAGGGTGAGTACATAGAGAAGGTTTTGGAGAGGTTTAGAATACATAATGAAAAACTAGTTAGTACACCTTTGACCAACCATTTCAAATTAACTAAGGAAATGTGTCCCAAGACACATGAGGAGATATCATACACGTTCAGGGTCCCATATTCATCAACAATTGGAAACTTGATGTATGCGATAGTTTTCACATGACTAGATATTGCACATGCAGTGGGAGTTGTGAGAAGGTATATGAACAATCCAGGTAAAGAACATTGGGAGGCAGTAAAGTGGATTCTCAGGTATTTGAGAGGTACTGCTACTCATGCATTATGTTTTGGAGGTTCAAACACTATTCTATAGGGATATGTTGATTCATATATGAAAGGTGATAAATATAGAAGGAGGAACACCACAATGTATGTTTTTACTGTAGGTGGAATAATAGTAAGTTGGATTTCAAAATTGAAAAAAGGTTGTTTCACTTTCAACAATGGAAGTAGAGTATGTTTTTTCTATAGAGGCTAGTAAAGAGACTATTTGGTTACATAGGTTTATGGAGGAATTGGGAAAGAAGCAAGAGAATATCAGTTTGTACTGTGACAATGAGAGTACCATTCATCTTGTAAAGAACTGAACAACCATTTGAATACTAAACATATACAAATTAGGTACTATTTCATATGATACATCTTGGAAGATGGACATTTGATGTTGGAAAAGATACATACTAGCCAGAATCCTGCATAGATGTTAGCAAAGGGAGTAACCAGAGAGAAACTGAGTTCCTACTCAATTTCAGTTAGTCTTCAAGCATGAAGGTGAAGATGAGAAATGTTCCAGGTCCAAGGTGGAGTATAGTCCAACAGGTACAACACCAATGGAATTGTTGTGATCAGTCTCCAAGTGGGAGATTGTTGGTTGTGGAGCCTAATTATCCTATTGATTCACAGGTTTGTTTCAGCCATGTGTGGACCCCATTCCATAATGGGGGGATGTGGGGGGGATTTCCCCCCAAAAAATTTCGCTGGGGGGGTCTAGAGGGGGTGAAGAAAATTTTTGTAGCCCCCCTTGGCCGGGGATTCAAGGGAAACGCCCCCGAAGAAAAAATTTGGGAAAAATTTCATTGTAAAATATTGTAATTTCATAGTCAATCTAGACTGTTCATTATAAGTTTGCATATATGATGGTAGAAGTTATTTTAGGGTTTTTTCCCTATAAGGAAACCCTCTTTTATGAGGGAATTGTATTGAGGCTATTTATTATTGCGAATATTGTATTTTGAGAGAGGAGACTGTGAGAGAAAGAAGAGGAAGTTACATCGAGTGTGTTATAGGTTGTATCCCTTCATTTTGCTGGATAATAAAAAGGAAGGACCTGAAAATTTATTTTGTGGAAGTAGCCCACACTAGGTGAACCATGCATATCTATGTTTCTATTGTATTGTGTATCTTCTGTGTTTTATTTCCGTATTTGTTTTATTTATTTCTCTACGATCTTATTTTTTTAACAAATGGGTCAACAAGATACCTTGATTCAAAATGATGAATCCTAGTAGGCGGAAAACAATAATTCAAAATGCATGCTTGAGAGGTTTTAATCAAATATTAGACTTTCAACAAAAAAATCAAATATTTTGAAGATATTCCAAGTTTTGTGACCATTTCTTTGAATGAGACTTGAGGTCATTGAGATAAGCAATAATAATTTAAGACAAGTCATGGAAATAATATGACACGAGACACTGAAAAAAGACACCAATGTTTTTCAACCCAAATGGAATGAACTTATATGCGAATGTCCCCCATGGAGTGGTGAAGAAAATATTGTATTAATCTACAAGATGAATCCATATCTGGTTATCCATAAAAGATAGAACCTCATGACTCATGCAAGCATCATGGAAAACAATATAGACACACATAGTGCCTTGTTTCTTATTGACAAGAATGAGATTATACATCTAAGTGGTATAAATGATCATATAGATAAAATCTTCTTGGTGTATGTTCTCCATTTTGTCTTTAATAATACGAACATTAACTAGACGGATGGACCCTTGTTTTTGCTGCAACGGGGACAAACTAGACCATATATCGATATGGTGTTCTAAATGGCATGGTTGGGTCTTGGAATTTTTGAATAAGACCAAGAAAATATGTTACAAAAATATTAGAATCAATATTTATAAGTTTAAACCTCTTTGAGGGAATAAGTAGCACCAATAATAATGTGTTCCATGAAACCAGGCTTAACAAAAATGTCACTTTTATAGTGGAGGGAATTATAGTCATGTTTCCTTACTCAAAGGAATATAGAGTAATAATTGTTTTTTTGAACCAATATACATGACTCAAAGGTATGAAATCCTTACATTCAAAGGAGAACTAATTGGAATAATTTTTTGTGGTGAACACATCTCTAGGGAGAAAACAAACATGATGGCACATATCATCCCATGGGTAGTCAGGTGTATTAATCACTTTGATAATTTATTCTTCGGAGTGTAAAATGAGATTAGTATAATAAAATGTGTTAATATCATTATTCAAGTGGTTGAATATGATATAGTTTTGGGGCTAGAACCTATAACAAATATAAAGGTCTATGAGGTGCAGCTCACATAGGAAACACCTACCAATGAGAATATAGTCAATGTGGAGGAAAAATCCATTATAGCATATGAGGTAAGAAGCACACAAGTGAATGAGGAAAGACTCATAGAAATGCCTAATTAAAATGATGGGTGGTCAAAAGACAAAGAACCCACCCAAGAGGAGATATAAAAAAATGGACATGGTTCCCTCACTCAGATTACTAAGGGAAACACTTTTTCCATTTTTGTAAGTTTCATCATAACGTGATTATAGAATACTTGTGTAAAGTATTGTTCTAAACTTGGGGAGCTCAGGGACATTGTGTGAGTAATGACTATAGGTATCACACAAAGCACATGGATGATTAATACACAAATATTTTTTTCACAACGTAGTGGAGTCTGGAAGAGTGATCTGAATCACATGGATGGATTTATCAAATCTCTCTTCTTGAGGATAAATAAAAATCCACAATTATGGAAGCATAAAAAACTTATGGATGTCATGGTTTTTGAGGTTGTAAAGGGAATAGGGATGGGTAGCCTTCATATGCATAGTGATATGAGTGGTTATAGCTAGCTTCAGAGGGTTGGTTCCCATAGATTTCTTACTCCCCCTCCTCTCCCCCCCCGAAAGACTCATCTTACCTTCACTAGTATGAGTTTGAGAAACATTCTCTTCAATTGACTATGAGGTTGGTACAAAAGGTGTGCTCATAGGCTGCATAGGAGTCAAGACTAGATGGGTGATGGTGTTGAAGAAACTAATGGATAAGGGGGGTTGAGATACCAAAACATGATACCCAAAGTGAGTCTTGGAATATTCAACATCGTCATAGTAAGGGTTCCAACTATACATAGAGGAGAAAATAGAAATGGAATCTACATGACATGTGAACCAATGCATGGATTGCCTGCCATTGAAAAAGTATCAATATTATTATTTGATTAAGAATATGATTCTCCAGATGTAATGGTACACATATAATATGTTCCTTTATGGGGAACATTTGGCAGTGGTCTGGAGTATGTATTGAGCAAAGAATGATCTTTGGAGACACATGGGTGAGCTTAAGAAAAAAATCATGGATATGATGCTTTCAAGAGTTGGAAAGACATTGTCAAGATTGGATGTTGACTTAGGATCATGATAGGTAATATAATTAAGAGTCACAATATTTCTTTGATGGGGAAAAATCATGAGACAAAAAATTATGGAGGCTACATCTTTCATGGCATACACATATAACTACATTGTAACAAAATTTTGTATTCAAGTTGGGTATCTCTGACCTCAATGTCAAACAAGATGATATTACTAGCAAGTTTTATGAGAACATTTTTCAAAATCCCTTGTTGTTAGAAAGTATAAAAATCATACACATGAAGGGTCATTAGTGATGGGATAAAATCTATATAGCCTAAAATTTTCCAAACATATGTGGACATGACACATGTGGAAGAACCCTCATCAATAATATAATATGGATAATAGTGTTCTTAATGGTTACCAACACCTAAAACACAACTAAATAAGGAAGATGTGCTTCCACCTAATCTAATTCAAAGGTGATCAACCTAGTGTTATCCAGATCAATTGAGCAAGGAATTCCACTACAAAGGATGGTTTTGAAGTACCTAAAGGGTAGAGATGGTAGTAGGAGACTATGCCAAATCATCCATGTCACTATAATTATGAGAAACATTTGAATGAGGGTTATGAGTTAGTACAAGGAAAATGCACCTTTGGTACTTAGGGAGTAGGGTCAAAATTTGGTCGTGGAATTTTCAAGGGACCGCTATTTGGGGGTGGTTCATTTTCCTTGTCAGAAGGTGTGAGTTTAGGTGGAATACCATATTGATTTCTCCAATAATTAAGGTTAAAATTCACATAATTCATGTATATATTATGTAATTAATGACCTCTCATAGGATTAGATGTAGATGCTCAACTAAGGGGAGGCCATCAACGATCTTGTGACTAGCCCTTGTTGTGGAAAGGGATTTTTCAACACCATACATTGGGAAATAGGAGGATGGACAACTTGAGTATAGGTTTGAACTTGAGTAGCATTGGTATACCTTCCATGAGCTACTTCTTCCAACAAATTATGTACCTTAGGTAAAAGAGGACAGTGATGAGGGTAATTTCCATACACCCTACAAGGTGATAAAGGGTGATTTTTCCTAAGTTGGGGATCCTTTCTTGGCTTGGGAGGATAGAAAGTATCCTAATTTTTTTCTGTGAGATCAAGAGTTCCCCAAGCATTAGTTGACAAATTAAGAGTATTTCCCCCGTCCCCTTGATTCTGATTGTTCACCTTGTTCTTCCCCCTATTTTTCTTCTTATTGTTTTGTACATTAGGAGGATTGTGCACATTTTGTTGGGAATAGGATTGAACCTATTGGGAAGGAAGTTGTTGAACTTGATTTGGTTGAGGTTGAAGCATATAAACCTATGGTTTTGAGGGTGTTGGAGGTGTACCATGAAATCAATAATAAGGTTTATGGGTCAAAGGAGCCACATAGGATGATGATGCACTACTACATGTGGTACCACTGCAAGAAGGGACATACGATTGAGGTTGTGTATGAGGAATTGAGTATGAAGTGCTAGCTCCATCATGTGACAATGGACATGAATGATCACATGGGTTGTAGGGAATATGAGGTTTCCTATACAAAGGTAGGCCAAATGTGGGATGCTTATCACCATAACGGTTCCCATACATGCTATTAATGGTAGAGAAATTCATCTATGCATAAGGATAGGAGGTGGAAATGAAAAAACCTATAAAACCATATATGGCATGGAATGACCCCAATTGATCTTGTCCAGTGGAATCGACCCAAGGGGAATTGGGAAGTATGGTGTATAAATAACTATATTGATCATATGTAAGTTATACTTGTCGAGCCTTAAAAATAGCTTCTTTCTCAATTTGGGTAATAATTAATGCAACATCATTAACTATGATAGGGAGGAGTGATTTCAAGAACCAATCAAGAAAAATGGAATCATCTAGCTTAAAATTACATAAGCTCCATATTTTGATCCATTCATGGATATGATCTGTGATTTGGGTGGTGGTAGATTGATGGAATGAAGTAAGGAATTCAAGTCCTTCATCACATATAATGGGTAATTAAAGAAGGTAAGAAACATTGTCACTCAGGATGCAAATTTGATATGATTCCTGGAGGTTTGGTCAATATAAATTTCACAACTACTTTTATGAAGGTGAATTGATATAAATGTAAACTTATTGAGTCATCAATGATACTATTTGAGGAACACCTTAAGTGAAAGGACATAATGTTATTGGCATTCCATTCAAGTTTTTGGATATTTGAAGGGAGATTCGTAAGCATATGATGCCAATAAATATTATTTTGGATGGGATCATTTGTTTGGTTAGTCAAATTTGAGAGGTTAAGACTATCCATGTGTTGGATATTAGGTTTATAATTCAGATTGGAATTCACATTATCGGTGTTGTTACCATTATTAAGATTATTCACAACCATATTGGAGGTTGGATTAATCAATGGGGTGAACACAATAGAACTAATGAGGATAGAGTATGTAGGGATGCAATTGACTTCAAAGAGTTCAAATAGGATGAAATCAATGGAAAAACAAGACATTGTGGAGTCCAATTGTGTTTTATCCTTACACTTGAGTAGGAGAAATGACATGACCGAGAATACTGAGTGAAGGACAAATTCCCTAGAGACTATGAGAATTCCTAAGGGATATTAGAGGTACCATCTTGACTAGGTGACACCATTCCCCTAAAAGAAAATGATAGATTCTAAGGGTACTGAAGAGAAACTAAATAATTAATTGAATAGAACTAATGGATAAACCAAAAATACATGGATAGGTAGTGTGATGAGTGCTTGTAATGTGTTCCAATAAAGTAAATTCCTAAAACAATATTTTTCTCCTTAGAAAATCAAGGGACTCACTAACCTAAGAGGTACTAATGCTAAAATAATGTAATAATAAAATAATATACACCATGAGAAAGTGAGTGAATATCTAAACAAGGGCCTTCAATACACTCAAATTGATGGGAGATGAGGTCCACCAAAAGAGTGAGTGAAGGTTTGAAAGAGATAGTTATAGTGAAGGGAACTATGGGAAACTCCTAATGACCAAAAACTATTTGTCTTAGTTTCCATCCCACCTCCAAGAGCCACCCAGGTGGAAGCTAATGAATGACCACTAAGCTACCTATTCATGAATATGTACAATATGTTACCTCTCCTTTAATTGAAATCAATGGTTGGGGGATCTTCCAAATGAAAGAGAAAGGTGTCTTAATCAAACTTCTAGTACCAACCTTGGAATTATCCACTCTTAGAGAAAATTTACGTTGTCAAATGCGATTTGAACTGTATTTTATTGAAATGATTTTCAAGTTCCCTAAAGGTAAACATATAAGTCTCAAATGCAATGGTTGTGGTGAATTATTTGGATTCTTAACCCCACAACCCTAGCCTAAGTAAACTATTATTGTGGTCCCTTAGTGGGAAATTTTAGTAGGTTGAAGTTAATTTAATGATTTTAAGGTTGGAATTGGCAAGATAGGTTGAGTATTTTAATTAGTGTGTGACTTGTGTTCATGTGAGGTGTGTACGATAAGAAAAGGTTGTTGAAAAGAAACTAGAAGAAATGTTGAAAATAAAACTCACAATAATGGAAAAGTAAATATGACAAGTACGAAAGATATAAAACTCGTTTTCTTCGATCAAATGTAACCTTTCCTAATCCTATTAAAGAAAGTCTTAAAAACCAATAAATCAAAGTTCCTTATACAAACTAGCTAGGGATTATTGCAATCAAGAATGAAAGTGAAAATATAGGAAAATAAAGTCAATTTTATAAATACTAGAAACCTAGGGAGTTCTTTTCTTTACCAAATATTTTTTCCTAAAATAAAGCACTTAAATTCCAACAATTAAACTAGGCATATAATGCTGAAAAATGCAAGAAGAAAACTAGTTAAAGCATACCTAAGTTTTTCAAAGAAAATGTCTAAAAATCAACATGTAAATAGTTGATTCCTTATCAAATTTTAATGCGATTTTAAGAAAATCAAAAGAAAAGAAACAACCAAATAACTATTTTGGAATAAATGTTGAAACAAGAACATGTCTATTGACCCAAATAGAATCCCTAAAGGTAGTAAATAATAAAGGAAAAACTACAATGTTCTAAGGGAAAACTAAAAAAATAACAACAAAATTTGAAAATAGGCCTAGGGGGAATGAGTACACAAACTGTAAAATTCCAGGATAGAAGCCGAGAAGGAAAAAATTCAAAAATTGAATCATAGTGTAGAAAAGGCCCAAAACATGTGTAGGCATAATCTTTCACAAATAAATCACACAAACATAGTTTTCTAAAGTAAAATCACATTGTGAACAAAAAATAAAAATGTTGAAAATGTCTATGGCTAAGGAGAAAAATTAGGGTTTCCCACCTAGGTCACCTAAATAAACTAAGGCTAAAATAGGAAAAAAAGAAGAAGAAAAAACAAGGAAAATTAAACTACCAAAGGCCCTAGGAAGCTCACACACAACTAGGGAAGGAGACAAGGGTCAACTTCCCCAGTGGAGCCTCAATTCAGATTGAGAATTACCCACTTTATTTTTTGTATTATGCTACTAGGGTGTACCAAAATAACCTACTTGTAAGTTGTCCAATCTAAGAAATAGACGAAAGACAAAACAATAAAATGAAAACACTCAATAAAACTATTCCCTAATTTATCCTATGCAATGAACAAGATAAAAGAAAAGGACAAGCATCTAAGATCTAAGATATAAGACAAAATAAAGAATGAAGAATAATTTATAATGCTAATGGAAATAGGACTTACAAACAACACCTTAATAATGACTTGTTGTATAAAATTGAGCTCTAAAGCCACCTTGAGGGAAGAGTCATTTTCCTTCTCGTATGCTCCAACTCTAGGTTGGTGGTAGAAATGAAATGCAAAAATCATAAAGAAATGAAGGACATGGTGCAATATATCTCTAATGGAATTTTGGTAGCATAACCTTCCTATGGATTTTCGATGGATTGAGTGACCTTAATGGATTTATTTATAGGTGAAATGATGGACCTTACTTTAAAGCTAGCTTCAATGTGAATTATCCCAATGCATTAATGAAGTAATGTGATAAGGATGATTAACAAAGACTAGATCAAAACCTATAATTAGTAATAATGTCTTGATAAGGTTCACACTTTCCCACCGTGTCATTTTTTAGAGGCATACATATATTAATGGGATGTAAAAATATTGGTGTTCTACTTTAGGTTGATAACATAGTTTTTTAGAGATTTATTGCACACATGGGACATGGAAAATGAGTTGAAAAATGCACTATGACAATTTGGTCAACTTTGGGGTTGGCCTTTGATCATTATGACAAGAATGACATCACACGATGATGGAAATGAGGGATAAATATGCCAAAGTGATGTTTTTGGTTGAGAGTGATCATGGCAAAGCATGTGAGAAAAATTATTCTGATAACACTTTCTCTTTCGTATCTAAGGAATTAATTATTCTTTCAAGTGTTTCATTATCATCATCATCATTATTATGTATCTTCAAATGAAAATATTTCTTTGAATTATTAATGAAGTAGGCCTAATTATTACCATGTACCATGTATTATTAATAAATAGATATTATTAATATTCTATATGTGGGTTCATCATATAAATAAGAACAACACTATTGATGTAGACTTCTCATACCCTTTTAGTATATTAGCAATTTGGGGAATCATAGGAATAAGGAGTCCAAGATACTGGTTGAAGATTTAAGGAGACCCATTGTGTTTAAGAATAAACTTCCATTAATTTCATAACCTGTTGTTCATATATAAGTTGATGGGTTATTTATCTCCTCCCAAATACTAGGCCAAGTGTAATACACACATACATTATACATGGTGGAAAAAACATTGAGAAGTTACAAAAACATATATTACTTTTAGGGAGTTATACCAAGCGTACAATTAATATTTATGAGACTAATATATATATGTATAAGTGATTTGGTTATTTGATCCCCTACCTAGATGAGCCTAGGTGTAATTGACCCCATATTGATATTAACTGTGAATATTGCACCAATAACACAAATCCGTTACTTGAGACTAATGGAATTTTCCTAACAACACTACAAGAAGATGGGGTATGGCGACATGTAGAGTGATAATATGGGGACTAGTTAGGGTCATGTCCTACTTAGTGACCATCTAATCCATGCAGATTTAGCATACAAAATTTATTCATTGAAGAGTCATGTGGATGAATTCCAATATTCATACATTTAGGGAATCAAAGGGACTTGGGACATGGCTATAAATATCACTACTCTTCATGGGAATTGTTTGACATCTAACATAACCTCCATCTTGGACGTTCTTATATTTTCCAAAGGACCTTTTTGTAGTTGTACAACTGTTAATTTTTCAAAATCCCAACCCAGTTTCAGTCTCGCTGATTTTTCAGTCAAATTTAAATGCCAAACTCAGTTTCAACACTGTTTCAGCATATGTTACAGCCCTGTGTTTCAGCATATACCCACAGCGGTGTTTCAGCGTATGACTCAGCACTGTGTTTCAGCATCTGTTACAGCACTGTGTTTCAGCATCTGTTACAGCACTGTGTTTCAGCATCTGTTACAGCACTGTGTTTCAGCATCTATTACACCACTGTGTTTCAGCATCTGTTACAGCACTGTGTTTCAGCATCTGTTATAGCACCGTGTTTCAGCATCTGTCACAACACTGTGTTTTAGCTTCTACTACAACACTGTGTTTCAGCATCTGCTACAGCACTGTGTTTCAGCATATACTCACAGCGGTGTTTCAGCATATGACTCAGCACTGTGTTTCAGCATATACTCACAGCGGTGTTTCAACATATGACTCAACACTGTGTTTCAGCATATAAAAAAAACTTAACAGAAAATAAATTTCAGAACTGAAACATGAAGATTCTGAACATCGTTTTCAACGCAGAAATAAAATATCAACAATATGAAAAACTCAGAAAATATAGAAACAAAGATATTCGGTCTAACTTCGACCCTGGAAAAACCCACAAGGGGAAAACCAGTTAGAGAGGGCTTTGTATTATTTATGAGCTTCTGAGAAATTCTTTTACAGCATATTCATCTTCAGATGTTTACACAAACTTATCTGGACATTCCTGTAGCTTTGCTCCTCAATTTCTGAACCAGAAATTCGTACAACTGTACGACAATTAATGTTGTACGGACTGTCACGAAATTCGTGCCAAAACTTTGCTAAGATTCAATTTCTGTGCCACTAAATGTTATTCGGTAGCCTTGGAATGCATGCCAATACTCCCAAAAATTTATGCTGCTGTCTCTTTTCTTCAACTCGAACTCTCTCTTGCTCTCTCTTGTTCTCTCAACAAGAATGCTTCAGCTTCCCTTGATTTTGGCATCTCACCAAGAGTCCCTTGCTCTCTCAACAAGACTGCTGCTGCATCAACTTACCCAAGAATGGGTGCGCCCACTTGCCTTAATCAACCTCATGAGGGAAGGTGAGGAGTTTTCTAATCTAACAATTGAGATTAGATTAGATGGGTGGATGAGATTTGGTGTCTCTTCACTCACCCTCACTTTAATCATAAAGTTATCTTGTAATTTGCATCTCACAAATTAATTTGACTAAGACCCACATTCGACAATTTCTCCCCTTAGGCGCCTAGGGAAGAGAAACACTTGACTTGGTACTTTATTTTAATTAAAAATTTAACACTCCCTCATACTGAGGAAAGTGTTACTCACCACTCCAAGCTTGTCCCTGAAAAATACAAACTTGCCCATGTTCAATGCCTTGGTGAGTATGTTTGCAACCTGCACCTCAGTAGATATGTACTGTAGCTCCACAGCGCCTCTCTGAACATAATCATGGATGAAGTGATACCGAATCTCGATATGCTTAGACCGGTCATGAAAAACTGGATTCTCCGAGAGTTTAATGCAACTCTGATTATCACAGTAAATCACGGTAGGCCTCAACTACACACCAAACAATCCAATCAGCATCTTGCAAAGCCAAAGGGCCTCACAACTAGCCTGACTAGCTGCCATATACTCAGCCTCTGCTGAACTCAAAGCCACTGACTTCTGCTTCCGACTGAACCAAGACACAACTGCTGATCCCAATCCAAAGCAACACCATGAAGTGATTTTCTTGTCACTGACACATCCTGCCCAATCTGAGTCTGTATGGCCAACCAGACGAACTCCATCTCCTCTATGATAGTCCAGACCATAATCTACCGTACCACAAAGATACCTAAGCACAAGTTTTGCTTCCACCCAGTGCACTCTCCTCGGCTCCACCATGAACTGACTAAGAGTGTTAACAACAAAACAAATATCTGGCCTGGTATTGACCAAATACATCAATGACCCGATCAACTGATGATACAAAGTGGAATCCATCAACTGTGACTTAGAAGCATGAAGCTTCTTCCAGTTGGTAATCATGGGAGTGGTCATGGGCCTGCTATCCCCCATCTGAAATCTACTCAGAATATCACACACATACTTCCCCTGTCCCAGGAATATGTGTCCAGGCTCCTGCCAAACCTCCAATC
>ML777614.1:1085196-1113488 GCA_009831015.1 Picea engelmannii
GTTCTCATTTGTACTCTGGTACAATTTAGTCAAAGACTCTCACATCTCATAGGCATGTGTCTTCCCCGTCACGTGAGGAATCAAATGATCCTTGATGGCATCAAGAATAAATCTCTTAGCCTTGATACTCTTCTTATTATAGGTTGCAAGAAGAGTAGCATCAGTATGTACCACAACAGGATGAGTAGTGGTATTCTCCACAATGTCCCACAACTCGTTCTCTTGCAAAAGCAAGATCATCCTCTCCTTCCAAGCACCAAAATTCGCTGCCCCATCAAGTCTATCTTCAACCCTCAAACCAGTAGCCATGACCCTCTTTCTACTGAAAATCAAAAATTCAAAAATCTGCCCTGTGAAGTGACTGATGTCCATACTTTCTGTCTGCTGAAATTTCTGCTTCTCTTCAACTCAACTCTGATACCATGTTAATTTTTCAAAATCCCAACCCAGTTGAATCTACAGAAACCAGGACTTATTATGGTGAATAAAGGGTTAATGTAGGCTATGTTACATTTTTTATAATTGATGTCACTCAACCACATTTGATTGTGGAATATGTTTATGAAGGGGACATACATCCATGGAAGATCATGGATTTGAGGCACAACATAGGTAAATCAAAATCTCAAAGCACGTGGTGAGTGTTATTAATAGTATACTGAATGGTTTTTAGCAAATATTGTTAAGTTTTATTGATATTATATTGAATGTTTTTTTTTTTAGCAAACACCAAGTTTCTTTGATTTGGTGTACAGGTGCAAATGTTTCTTCTACATTTTCTATTGGAGACAAAGTAGCAATGTGGAGTGAAGGTGGGTGAGGGCTCCATATTCAATACAAATATTGGTCATAAGGTGCATGGAATGATGGTAAAGAAAGGATGCATAGTGGTTAAAATTGAGAAGGTGTTAATGTAACGAACCCAACGTTACGACTACAAGCGAAGCAAGGTGCAAATTTTTTTTTTTTTTTTTTTAAGGAAGGAAGACAATGACGAATGATTAACCACACCCAAACGACAAACACAATGCCTGCAAATCAGGAAACAAACAACATCCACTTAACATTATCACATCGAACAACTGGGTGGAACATGTGGAAATCAAGGACAAAAAGACACGACTACCCACCCGACACCAACACGATGACGCCTACAGCCTAAGGGACAAAATTCACAATCCTGACGCAACGACCTTGACGACCAATAAATATAACCTCTATGGTGTGCCAAACCAAACGCGTGAAGGAGTTCAACCCATGCACCAATCACAAACTTACAACGATCGACAACACTCACATGGAAGGCACAAACTCTTACCAAGTTGTCATTCGCCTCTATCCAATAGGGCGCACCATGACCCCCCATCATCAGGACTCATGACGTCCCCATATGATAGGTGTGATGATAACCTTGGCGCGACGTGACCTATCTAGACAACAACCCAAGATGGATCCTATGCGCTAGGAGACCCAACTAACTGTCAACATACGAGAAGACTATGCCTCAGACACCCAGTCGACAAGTCAACACGACGTAAGGGAAACCAGAATACTAAAACAATCGAACATCACAATAATCCTTGGCATGACCATTATTTTTCCAAGTACCCCAATTAAAAGACACGATTATCCATCGTTGAAGTAATCTCTCGAGAAACCAGTTATTGCATTTCATGCAAACTGCTTCCCTTAAACAAGGTAAAAATAAGCTGACCTTAAACTGAAAACATGACATCCTTTCCAAGGAGCTATACTTAGGGCTTAATTCCAAGGAGCTATACTTAGGGCTTAAATCCATCTACAACACTCAGTTTACCCAAATGAAATGACCTTTAAAAAGAAAACAAATTATCAATCAACAAAACCCTTGAAATGCAACATGTGTGTAAATAAACAACCCTAAAAAGGTAACCAAGACCTTCAACACCGCATGAAGGGCATATACACGTTGTATAGAGATAGTTAGTTAGTAAACTCCTAAATTCCAATAAGGAAAAAATGATATGTTAATTAGTGTAATCTGTTCCCCTTCTGTAGTTAAGTAAAAAGTAAAAAGTAGGCAGTTGCATTTAGTTTTTTTTTGTAAAAACTGAGAGGGAAATTCTAAAAACAAAGGTAAACCGTTTAAAGTTTTTGTTTTAACCCTTTGCCTCCCAATCCTCTGTATGTTTAAATTGTTGCAAATTTTTACCCAACATCCAGACTTGAACCTTAAAGGACTCAGAAACCCCGAATGCATCAAGAGTGTTATGTTGAAGAGGTACGTCCAAGTGTTTTTATGTCAAGGCAAAGTTACAACCAGTTGAAAGTTTATGGAGGTTTTAAAAAAAGGGTGGGATCGCTGTAGCATTACCAATCTTGCTGAGATGTTAAAAGAAATAAGGATAAGAAGTGGTTTACTAGGGGAAGAGCCCAATCGTTTGCTAACCACCATCGATGAAATGGGCAGCAATACGGGTGCAGTCAAATAAATGTTGGGTGAGTGCTATTTCCATCTAATAAGCATGATGGCTGGCATGTAAAAATAAATCTGATGTAAGTTAAACACCAATGCAATAAAACCATCATAAAGAAACTCAATACAGTTGGTCTATTCCATTCCAAGACGCAGACATATATCCAAGCGGTCTAATAAATGCTAACTGTAAAAACACAGGTTGTCACGTCACATACAATCAATTCTAAATTGAGGACGTAGGCGTAAATAATAACCCTGTCACCCATGATTCTACTGCTATCCATCACTGCACAAAGTTATATTGAATTCATTGTCTAATTAAAGTTAATAGGTAGGTGAACAATTACGAATCGCTGGCATAATTAAAGTTATAACAATGGCATCGCCTAATATTGAGCATAATAATAAAGAAAATCAACCCATATTCAGGAAACCTATCGCTGTGCATAACTTAGAGATGTGACCACTACACTACATATCGCTTGGGAAAATACGCTATCAAGTAAAAATATAAAGCAGAGGGAAGACGTCTGTCAGGGGGTAAATGGCAGGTAAAAACAAATTCACCATAAAACTTATGCTACCAAACACTACCAAGGATAGAAGGCTATATAATAAACACATCGTAAAATTTGTTAGCTAAAATAATGTATTCTGATATATCTGGTACATGATTACTGTCTAATTAATAATGCTAACTTTTAATTCTTGTATTTTCCTTAAATGATTCGCTATACAATAAATCGCTGTAAACATACAATACTACCATATCTCAAGAGCGCCATTCAAAATACAACTATGCTAATAACGCTGCCATCAATATATCTAGACCCAAAATAAATATTTGCTATCTATCGCGGTAACTAATAGGGTAAATATAACTGTAACCACTTTGCTATAATGTAACAATTCGGGAAACAAAGGTAACTAATTCGCTGTGAAACCTGAAAGTTCGCTGCCAACAGTAAACCCACTACAAAAATTAACAGTAATCGAAATCGCAGAGGAGATTCACAGTGAAGGTATTAAATCCCAGTGTCGAATTTGTCAGGCAAAAAAGAATAAAATTGCAGGTAAGTTGATAAATGTAAGGATATGAAATCGTAGTCAAAAGGGAATATCACTGTCAATAAAAGTATGAAATAAAAAGGGGTAAACTCACAGGGTAAATTCGCCAAGGAAAAGTAATAAATTGCAAAGGACAGTTCGCAGGCCAGATGGAATAAAAACACAAAGCAATCTCTCCATCGAATGTAATCATTGCATAAAAATCATGCTTGAATGTGTTGAAAACACAGAGTAGAAATTATGGACACACAGTTAAAAATGTAGACCAGATGTATGAAAGAAACCACACAGTAAATTCGCCAGGAAAAGTATCAAACACAATCTTAAATTGCTAGGAGATGTATTGAATATGCAGAGATACTTCGCCAGGAAATGCATTAGACGCAGAGATCGACATAGAGAATCATAAGTGGTTCGCTGAGGGAAGGGATAAAAAATCACAGAGGTAATCAATCGCAATAAGGTGCAAGACCATCAATTAGCCAAGAACATTCAACAGGGGTAGACGACTGGCAGGAACATCCTTCGCTCATCATCCACACACAAAAAAACAAGGCGTTTAGATCCATAGGTCTATTAACACCGAAGTGACAACCATAGATTATGCTCTTGGCCGACTGCTCAGGCGAGGACTGATGAGATAGGGACGAAAGGAAAAGACAAACCACAATCATCACAGATCAATAAACCATAGGAGACATGCCGAGAATCAAAGGCTATGGGAATCAATCAACATCGAGCTAAAGGCTATGGGGAAAATTTCAGTCATCAACTAGCATGCTAAGACAATCATTTTTCTTACCCAATTAAACATGTAGAACTAAAATCATAAATCATACTAACAGTCTACCATGCAGAAATAAAGGAAGTGTATTGTTGCCCAATTTCCCACTCTGAGTTGATGTCCCACGCGCTTCATGCAACTTCTGCTTGCCGACTGATGAGACTTCACCGATACCTCCCAGCCAAAGCTAGGGGTACTCTTCTTCCCCCTTAGCCCCCCCAAAACACAAAGGGGCCACAGACACTAACCAAAGAATCAACTAGCTCCCAACTCGCCTCGCAAGGCCGAGCTACCATTTTTCACTGAGCTGGGTATCTCAACTCCCACAAGCTAAGTCAGTCAAGTATAAATTTCTGCAACGTAACATTATGCATCACAGAAGAGATCCATCATCCTTCTCCTCCCTCCATTATATAGAGTTTCAAAGTCCCTTACTTTCCCAAAATCTCATTTAATTTAAAGTTTAATAATTTAATCCATAAAAATCCTCCCCGTACAAGTGTCACCCATCCCCTTCATTCCTCCATAAATTAATTTCATTAATTAATTAATTACCCCTATTTCCCTCACTCACCTAAAGGCACTCCTAGAATTTCTCCTAGGTGTCCCCATATCCCCTTACAAGTTTTAATGACTTTCCCCCTTATTAATTTACTAGTTGAGTTTAAATTAGAAAGTTTTTAAATGCTAGATACCTTACTAAGTTAGACTATCTACTTTTTCCTTGTGTTTTCCCTTTCTTTTTTATGTTTCCCTCTTTTTCCTAGTTTCCTAATTATTTTAGATTTCCCTCTTTCCCTTTTTTATTTAAACTCAAAAAGGCATGTGTAGAAACTTACCCTTTTTCCCTTTTTCTTTTTAATGAATAAATTTTTAATTAACATAATATAGTAAAACAATTATTTCCCCTTTTTAAATTTTATCCCAAAAGATTTTTTATAAATCAATTTAATTGCTTACCCCCTTCTTGCCACAAGATTAATGAATATTATCATTATTGTTTATTATATATATATATATATATATATAGATAAATTTTTTATCACAAGTATAATTTAGACCTAGACTTTATTTTCCTAGGTTGGGTGACATTTTATTCGAGAAAAAGTTTTAAATCTTCCTTAACATGTTATTCATCCTAAAGCCATCTAGGTTTATCCAATTATTAAATAACAATGCGACTTCCCTTCAGGACGCACTAGGTGCTCCAAGGGTGCCACGTGCCTCTTTCTGTTTCTCTTGCACGACGTGCCCTTCAGGACGCACTACATGCTCCAAGGGTGCCACTCGCCTCTTTCCATTTTTCTTGCGTGATGTTCCCTTTAGGGAGCACCACGTGCTCCAAGGGTGCCACTCGCCTCTTGATTGACTTGGTAGACATCAAAAACCCTTGGAGTCAATACTCTGCCAGGTGATCTTATGGGAGACTAAGGGCCTCTAAGGAATAAGGCCCCTTCCTTTTTGCGCGCCCCTTAGAATCATTGTGAGTGACTGTCGCAATTGTTCCTCACGACATCATGGGTATTCTAGAACTAGGTAATCGTTAACCTATAGTTCAAGTCACGACGAGAGTGCTAGTAGGCTGTGGCAGGGCTACTCTTCACACCTCTCCCTCAACATCTCTGGTAGTCGTGTGTGACCCCTTTACTCCACATGTGAGTCTGGTTGGCAAGCTATCACCAACCTGTATCATCAACGAATCATGTCAAAAATATATCCATATCATATCATCTAATCAGATGCACTAATATCACATATAAAACAATCAAACCCCAATGGTTCACTCCCCGACTTGATATGGAGTCCAAGGGGTTCCATCGATGCCTCTGCATCCTCGAAGTACAAAATCCTAGACACTCAGGAAAATCGAGTCAATAGCACCTGTCTATGTCAATGCAGCATAATAACATGTCATCAATTCACAACGCCTCATAATCATAATCAAATGCCCAAAAGTATAATAATCCAGATCACTTGCGAGCAAGTGTCCTCAAAGAATAAGTTTGTTCAATGCACGCAAGAGCGGGATGTTACAGTTAAAACACGATTCTCCTCTACCACATCCAACATGATTTGGGAATACACTAAGGGGTGCATTGGAATATTATGAGATTTGGACAAAATAAAATTTGGAACCTCATTTTCATGATCATCCCATAAATATTCTCCAATAAAGGGTTACATTCACATGTACAAGGGTTTCTCTTACACATGGATGCACGAGAAAAAAATGTGCATTGCAAAATGAATGATAGTTAATGCCCATGAGGATGACATAGTGGAGGGTGAAACACTAGGTGAAATGGACTTTGGTGTTTGTGTGGAAGAGATACATTGAAATTGTGAAATATGTTAGATTGGGGATAAGTCGCTATACGATGTTTGGTTAGATGGCCAATAAACAAGTTAGTGGACAACAAAGGTGAGATGTTAAGGGTCAAGGAAAAGTTCAAGGAGCCACCCAAGGAAATGATGATATGGGATGTTATAGAGGACACAAGTACCTTAAACAAATGGTATAGGGACATTTATAATGAAAACGATCTAGAATCAAATGATATGCATGTAACAAGGCCATATAAAATTGTTAAATGAGTTATGGATACAAAAATATTTGCAAAATGTCAAACAACGATAAATGAAGAGAAATAAATCCGACTTTTGGTAGTGGATGAATGTTGTAAACAAGATTGTTTTCAACGCGTGCATAACATGGTCATTACAGTTGATAAAAGGGGTATGAAACACATAAATAAAATGGTATTTGGGAATTTGTCTTGAATTCACTCCTTTCAAACACATTCATGTCAAAAATCCATGGCCATGGCCTATCTCTTATTTTTAGAAAGCATGGTACAAGATACATAAGATTCCTCAAAGAAACTTCTATAACTACCAACATTATTTCCAACATGGACACATCAAATCCATTCATGGTAACACCAACACATGCAAAGCACGTGCACATACCCTAACAACCATATAAATATTGCACATAATTGTAATGGATAATTCATATTTTTCACCAAACCAAACATGTCAAGTTGAAGAAGATGAAAGGTCTACTCCTTTAAGATTGTTTCCTTCAATTTACACACATAGTTCTTTGTTAAATGAGATCAATTAGGATCCTCAAAAGCTCAATTTCCCATCAATATCACAACCATCAATGAGCAAGATATGGAATACACATTTTTGAGATATGGCATTCTCAAATAATACCAACTTCAATAAATGTAGTGAATGTATAGTGATGAAAGCACATATTATGTTAGAAACTACAAAAGAATTGGAAGAAAAGGCACATAGTAGATTGAACAAACATAACAAGACTATTATGTGTGGAATATATTGCTACTATGCCCACAAAATTATGTCAGAGCAATTTCCAAAGGAGTATTTGATAAGTATCCATGATAAAATGGACACAAGAAATACTTCAATCCCAAGAATACGTGTCAAATCTAAATCTATTGCAGGAACAAACTTGGGTTTGTCATTGACAAATGTGTTAACACATGGGCATAAGACATTAGGTTCTTTTCATTTATCCCTACCATTTGTACGTATGGGATCAAAATTACCATTACATCCCTTGCAAAGTGCTTGAGGGACCTTGAAGACCCACACCTTGATATGTATGGTGACCTACTTTATAAGAGTGAAAATTCTAGAAACTCACTCTCAAATGCATTACTAGACACCTATATTTACTCAAAATGTAGAGTGTAGAAGGATGATTTTCTATCTCATGGAATATCAAAAAATCTGAATGTTGATTTTAAACCTCTTCCTCCACAATTGTTGTTACCATTGGACAATGCAATAAGTGATAATAAAATCATTATCTTTTCATGTTTCTATCACTTTTAATTGTGCTTGGTGTCTTTATCACTATTGAGGTTGGGTTCTTGCTTGTGGGACACATCCATGAAGACATAGATGAAACCTATGAAAGAATGTATTCCAAATTGAAAAGTAAATACATATATTCTTTACCTGAAACGATGGATACATATTGCGCAATTGAAGAAAAATGAGTGTTTCCACCTACACTTATTGACAAGGTGTATGACTTTAGAAGTTTACTTAATGGATACATAAATGAAGGAAAAAATTCACTAGTCTAACATATTAATGTCCAATACTTCCAATTTCTTGTACTAAGGTACAAAGAATCCATTAGAGATATTGAGTGGTCAGAACCAGTTGATTTGTAGAATATAGATGAGGAAGGTCAACCTAAATTCCCCACAGGGAAGCCATCTTTCTTAGGTACCAAAGACAATGATGTCTACTTAAAATAACTAAAGTAAGGAATACATTCAAACATAATAATATGGAAATACAATATCGTCAATGAGGATTCACCAATTGTCACAAAGGAATGAAGAAATAAATTAGAGTATTGGGAAACAATTATTGATACATTAGACAAAATCTACAATTATCACACACTAGTGGAAGGAAGTGATTAATATTTTAACAATTTCTAGCCCAAGACAAGGAAAATTGTCGATGTTGACCATAATGCACTCCATGTAATCTCAATTATTATGGATGGGAATTTTGATAATGTGACAGATAAACCAATATATGTTGGACTTGTTAGTTTCTAATTTTTCTTTTGATGTAGTGAGACTCCCTAATCCTAAACCCTTCCTGCCTGCACTTCGTTGTCTACTTTCATTTGATTTTAATCTTTGTTTTCAACTTGTTATGTTTTGCATTTATTCTTTTTGGATAATTTCTTTAAGTTTGGAGTTTTAAAACATAGTTTTAAATGATGTGTCACTTCATATATCTATTTGAATTTTGTAAATTCAAATCTCTCCTAGTCATTTATAGCGCTACTAGAATAACATTATTCCCATAGCGCAAACATAATTATGCCTGAATATCCGCCTGCCACCCTGATTTTGTTATGATTACACAGATCGTGGACTAAGAATTCACATGTCTCCCACGATATCTCTCAAATCATTTAATGATTCAAAACGTTACACTATTGGATTTTCCTGTACCTACAACTGATTCATTTCAAAATGTTCAATTCCCAATAATCATTATCTAAACCCCCCACTTGTTATTTTGATTCTGCTGAATTATAAGTGCAGGTATTTTTCTCATAAGAACTGTTATATGTTAACAGTTGCAGGTTGTAAACTCAAATCTGATCAGTGCCTATTGTAGCATCATGTTCCATGGTGCCTAAGAGAAGCGAGCAAGTGGTCAGATTGGAACCTAAGGGCACCGAGCTTCTTGAGGCGTATTCGCAGATGGTGCATATATTTAGAGATGCTGGCTGGTTTGAATTCCTTACTACCTTCCAAGGTCACGACGAACAGGTCTCATTAGCATTTGCACAGAACTTCGATGGTTTCGAAGTGGAGATCGGGAAGTTACTAATGTTGGTGACATAACAAACAATTGCCAAGGCTTGCAGGTTGGTGGTTGGAGGAGAATGATGCTGGAAGAAAGAGCATGTAGTAACATAGTTTGTCAATCAATTCTTACTTCCATACAAGAAAAACCCAAACTAGAGAAAGGGAGTTCCTCACGGCTGGATTAGACTAGAATGGCACACTACCCTGATCGTTATCCACATGTATATCACCTGCGAAGGCATATTCTACCTGATTTATATCTATCACATTAGGTTATTATTGCATCTAAATGGCGATTATCCTTTAAATCTGCCTTACTTTCTCCTCAAAAGCTTGACAAAAATGTCAAAAAGAGTGCAGTCACACCCCTCCAAGGCAAAGAGTAGCTTGTTTCATCAGGTTTTAATTAAGACTCTAGTCGTGTCTGCCCTAACAGAAGTACAGAAACCCTGGAGCTGGCTCATGCAATCCCTAAATCCTGACCCACAGTCTAGCAAACAGAAGAAAGGAAAAAGGAAAAGGATTGTTACAAAGGAGCCAAGTGTTCGAGTTGATGAAACCCCTATTAAAGAAGAATTTCCTACCATCAGGGTAACAAGGACCAACAGAGGTAAGAGACCTAAATTGGAAACAAAAATTAAATGTTTCCTGAGGTAGATTTAAAAATAGAAGAAGACTCTGATGAAGATTATGATGTTACACTCTTAGCCAAGCATAAATCTCCAGAAACTAGTAAGAGAGGTGTGGCAGTTAAGAGACAGAGGAAGGAAAATGTGCCTGTGTCTAAAAGATCTAGGAGGAATTCGACCAGAATTACCAACAAATATAGGTTGAGATCTAAAGCTATGTTCGATCCTTCAATCAAAAAGGAAGATTCCATAGTTATAGAAGATCATTCCAAGGATGTTGAAACAAATGTCAAACAAAAGGAAAACAAACCCTCACTACATAAAAAACCAGTAGATAAAGGGAAGCCGACTCTTCCACTTTCTACAGGACCTATAACAAGAGCCACTACCAGATTATCACAGGCTAGAGAATCTGATGAAGGTACAAGTAAGGTCCCTGAAAGTACATAAATCCATCTTGTAGGTTTCATACCTCATATCAGACATACCTCGAGCCATGGATTCATCTAGTTCAGATGAAGAGCACAGTTCAGGACTGGTTTCTAGGTACCATATTAAATTCAGAGAGCCTAAGGTTGATATAAATCTAAATGAGCCTGCACTTGTAGATGAGTTCCCTGAATTTAAGGTGAAGGTCAGAATTGACAAAGAAAATATCAAAGAACTCCAAAAGGTGGTGAAACAACTGAAGAAAGAGAAAGCTCGTGTAGAACAATGGAGTGCCACGAAGCAAGAAAAGATCTAGGTCTTCAAGAAGAAGAAAAAAGAGAAAAAGGCATTGCTCAAAGAGATCAGAGAAATAAACTTCAAACTCTACTGGAATAATGTTGTACTCATCACAAAACTCAAACATAAGAGTACCAAAGCTACTGTTGTTGTCATACCCTAAAGGCTATATGGATAATTTGGCACATTATCAAATTTTGATGTTTAACAATGAGCAAGGGAAAATCTACTTATTTAGCTTATGAAAAGAAAATATTTCAAAATACATAACCAGATCAAACTAATTCCTTTTTTGTAGAATCGAATGTAATGCTGGCAAGATCATGTAATATTAAGTTGTTGAGCAATACTCTATTTTTGGAATGTAAATGCTCTTTTTGAGCAAACCTAGAAGATAGGATCTGGAGTATGGTGAATAGTTTAAATAGGCAGAGGAAAGACTCTGTTCAGGTCGAAAAATTAGAGATCCAGAGGACTTGTTTTGTGAAACTCCTTGTAAAGGCATTTATGTTCTATTTGACACTTAATAGAAAAGGCATATGGATGGTTAGACACTCTTTTCTACTCTGTTTTTCTTTCTTCATGCTTGAATTCATTATTCAGACTGCAATGCATTTGTTTCTTGATTGTTAATTAATACAATAAAGAATTTTCTCTGGGAATTAATTTCAAGTTTTGATTTCAAGCTGATGTTCTTTTTTCTTTATGATATTCCGAGACAAGAATTTATGTGAAGTTGACAAATTGAAGGCTTCATCCTCCTTTTTTATCATTGGTTTAATCCATCTATGTGCCTACCTTTTACTCAGTTAATGGGATATACTATGTTCTGATCTTGATTTTCATGTTATGTTATAACCTTGAGCCAGTTTTCAACCACCTTATTCAAAAAACCAAATTATAAAAACCTCCTAAACACTTTGCAATAAACCGATGATGCCCTAGCTTGTCCTCTCATATTCAAGTGCAACTTTAGGGACTAACATATTTTGGCGCCATTGTCAGGGATGCAGAAACAAAGATATTTTCCTTGGGAAAACGACAAGATTACATTCAAATCTTGATGGTGAACAAGATTTTGGACATTATTTAAGACTGTATTTATTCACCTCGCTACTCCTCTGTGGTAATTCTGGCTCATAAAAGAGAAGGTAAAGGACCTAAAACTCCTCTAACTTCTTCATCATCTACTAAGAGACCAGTAACCAGAAAAAATCCAGATCCTGAGCCTGTTGCAATAGTTCTAGATCTTGAAAAGTTACTAAGAAAAACTAAGGTTGTTTCTAGACAGTCTTCTCTCTCAAGGGGAAAATTGTATTCGGAAATTTTTCAAGGAAAGTCCTCTGAAATCCCCAAAATCCAAGAAGATGAGGAGGTGATTCCTGAAAGTGAAGTCAAACCTGTCATTGAGCCTGCTACAGTTTCATTCCCTTCAACTATCTTAGAGTTAAATCTAGATCAGTGGAAGCTACTTTCTGAACTCATTAAACAAGAATATTCAAACACCTTTCATGTGACTGAAACTTTGAAAAATCACAACATAGATATTAAAATTGAACCAGAAACACCCTCTTCATATCTTGGATCCCTCTCCTCCAAAGATTTTAAAACACATTATTCTTCTTTTGAGAATCCTATGTTTCTTGGCCCATCATCTGATCATAGTCCAAAAGAGAAATCCCTATCTACTAAATAACAAGACTCAGTGATAGTACATTTAAGTTGTCATACACAAGGGACAATTTTACCTCCAATATCACCAATATTGCTTACTCCCAAATCTCAAACACCAAAGATAGCAAATATGGTTGTAGATAGAATGGATGAAATTGTTGTTGCAAGGTATGCCCCTTTGATCCTCCCGCAACTTTTCCACCTAATGATTACATGAGATACTTGCCCAAATTTAATGGAGATGGATCAGTTACTACTGAAGAGAATTCAAGTTCATTTTATAGTTTTGTAGACAATTTTAATGTAGAGCATGCAGATGTGTGGATGAGATTGTTTGTGGAGAGTTTAAATGGTGAAGCAAGAAAGTGTTTCAAGAGTTTACCTCCTAATTCAATTGTTGATATTGTAGCCTTAGATGATGCCTTTCTTAAACACTTGGGAGACAAGAAATAGTTTTTATACTACATCATTGAATTTGGTGCTTTAAAAAGGAAACAAGGTGAATCAATACCTGATTTTACCAAAAGATTCAACCAGACGCATGGTAAAATTCCAGAGGAGATTAAACCTTCAGAGACATCAGCTAAAATCACTTTTGCCAATGCTTTCAATGCTGAATTTTCCTTGTTGCTTAGGGAAATAAGGGATGCTACCCTCATCCTGATGCAATATGCTGCTAGCGAGGTAGAATCAAACATATTAGTAGCAGACAAATTGATGTCTAGGAGTGATAGAGACAGAAAAAAGAAAAAAGAAGAGTTGCCTTCATCTTCTAATACATCATCTTCTTCTAAGATGGATGAAATGGATAAGATGAAGAAAAATCTGACATCTGAGATGGCAAGGTTGAAGATGGAACAAAAACAGCCTAATAGACCTGCATAGGAGGGTGGATATAGAAACCAAAATCAGTTCAGGAGGCCGAACAATGCACCTCAAATATTACCAAGGGAAATAAAAAATCAATATGATCAAAAGGTTTTGCCTCCTTTCTAGAATAACGCAGTAGATGAGTAGGAGGATGAAGATGATACAAAAGATGACCCTGCAGTTCACCTAAATGATTCTGAAGCATCTCCTATGCATGTGACACAATAGGATTATGAAGATGCTTTGATTTTAAACCAGTTTGAGGAAGGGGATGCTGATGAGATCATCCAAAAGGAACCTAAAAGGAAGAAGTACAATCTCAGATCTAGTTCAAATACACCTAAAGTGGATACACCTATTTCCACAAAGAAGCCCAATACTCCAGTTAAAATAGGAATCATCAAAGGAAGTTCTAAGATTCAGGCTGATCAACCATTGAAACAACCTGCCAAGGATAGTACTGTTGATATAAAGGAACCATAAAGAAATGTTTCTTCTTTCAGTTTAGAACATGAAATCAACAAAAGCAATTTTTTCAGTGCCATTATTAGAAATCATGAAAACAGAACCCTTTAGAAAGACTGTCCTCAAGGCTCTATAGTCTCCAGCTCAAGTTACCTTTTCAGATACAATCAATCTAGAAGATGAAAAACCTACTGTAACTATTGGACCTCACATTGAAGACAAAATTGATGCCTCTCCCCCATTCTACATTTCATTAAATTTCCATGACAAGATATTGCACATCTGCCTAATGGATTATGGTGCCTCACATAATGTCATTCCTAAGGTGGTGATGGAAGAATTAGGGTTGGACATTACTAGACCATATCATGATCTATATTCTTTTGACTCCAAGAAAGTCAAATGTCTTGGAGTTATGAAAGATGTGGTTGTTACTCTTTCCCAATTACCTATGAAAAGTGTGGTATTAGATGTTATTGTGGCTGACATACCACCAAAATTTGGAATGCTTCCTTCAATATCTTTGGCCAAGAAGGTAGGTGGTACTCTACAGATGGATCTTAGTTATGCAACCATGCCTATTTTTGGTGGGGAACAACAGATATTATACAGAGAAGTAAGACTGGCTTATTTGGTAAGTGATCTTGAAAACCCCACTAATCATCCTATATATGTTGTAGAAGACGATCTTGGTTCTTATATTTTTCATATGAGTGATGAGATGGCAGAAGTATCAGTTAGGAAGACAATAACTACAGTTGGAGACAGTGAAGATAACTTTATTTGGAAAATGCATTTTGATGGAGCATGTTCTAAAGAAGGTTCTGGAGCTGGAATTGTCTTCATTTCCCCCACTAAGGAGGTGATTCCTATGTCAT
This sequence comes from Picea engelmannii, assembly GCA_009831015.1. Taxonomy (NCBI): domain Eukaryota; kingdom Viridiplantae; phylum Streptophyta; class Pinopsida; order Pinales; family Pinaceae; genus Picea; species Picea engelmannii. The sequence goes on from ML777614.1 coordinate 1,100,136, forward strand.
ATAAAATTGAATTTGACACCACCAATAACATCAGTGAGTATGAAGCCTTATTGTTAGGATTGAAAGCTGCAAAAGATATGGGGATAGATAAACTTTCTGTTTTTGGATATTCAGAATTAATTATTCACCAGATAAAAAATATATCTCAAACCAAACAACAAAGGTTAAAACAATATAGAAATGAGGTATGGGATTATGTGGATAATTTCTTTTTGGCATTCAATATTACTTTTGTGCACAAAAATTTAAATCAACAGGCTAACTCTTTGGCACTTGCAACTAGCAACTTTAAAATTCCAATGTTTCATAATTTGAAGTTTGAAGTTGAGGTCAGAAACAGATCCTCAATACCAGATAATATAAAACATTGGAAGGTCTTTAAAGATGATGAGGAAATTCAAAGATTCGTGAAAACTATTGAAGAGTTTTCTAACATTTCAATAGATCAGGATGATGAAGATGGTGAAGTAGAGGCACATGTTGCAGATATCCTTGAAGATAATGTTGTTGGGCACAAAATCATTGAACTGAAGACAAACCATATGCCTAAAGGTTTGGTCCCATTAGAAAGGTTTTTTGATCACAATGATGTTTTCAGGAAGGCTGTTATTCAGATAGAAGACACTGATGTAGTGGACTGTGACATCAGTCCTGATACAAATCCCAGGTTGGTCAAGATATCTTGGAAACTGTCACAAAAACATAGAAGAACATATGTTGAATTAATGAAGCAATATTTAGATATATTTTCCTGGTCTTATGAAGATTTGAAAGTGTTTGATACAAAGATCATACATCACAAAATTCCTCTGAAACCTGGGTATAAACCTGTTAAGCAAAAGTCTAGGCAATTTAATCCTCTACTATTACCGATAATAAAAAAGGAGTTGAAAAGATTATTAGAAGCCAAAATCATAGTGCCACTGAGATACAGTGAATGGGTAGCCAACCTTGTGCCTGTCAGGAAGAAGAACGGAGAGATAAGGCTCTGTGTGGACATTAGGAATTTGAACAGGTTCTCTTTGAAAGACAATTATGCATTACCAAAAATGGATCATATCTTACAGAGAGTTGTTGGAGCGGAGAGGAACTCTATGCTTTATGGATACTCGGGGTATAATCAAATATCAGTAGTGGAGGAAGATAAAAAGAAAACAACTTTTACCACTCCCTAGGGTACTTTTATGTACAAAAAGATGCCCCTTGGATTGATGAATGCAGGAGCCACGTTTCAAAGGGCCATGGATATTTCTTTTATTGGTGAAAATGAAAGGTTTGTGGTTATTTATCTCAATGACATTACTGTATTTTCAGAATCTGATGAAGAACAATTACAACACTTGAAGCAAACTTTTGAGAAATGCATAAGGTATGACATATCACTTAATCCTAAAAAATCACACTTTTCCATGGAGGAAGGAAATATTTTAGGACATATTGTTTCCCCTGAAGGTATTATAATAGATCTAGCAAGAGTCAGTCTATCCAACAAATAGATATTCCGAGAAACAAGAAGCCTATTCAGTCCGTCATTGGTAAAATTAAATTTTTAAGGAGATTTATACCTAATTTTGCAGAGATTATCAAATACATCATTGACATGTTGAAAAAAGATGCAGAAATTAAGTGGATACCTGAAGCTGAATACTCTTTTGAAAGAATTAAGCAGGCTCTTGTTCAAGCCCCTATTCTCATTAGTCCAGATTACTCCAAAGGATTCATGATTTTCTCCTTTGCATCATAAAACACCATAGCTGTTGTTCTTCTGCAAAGAAATGAGCAAGTATATGAGAAACCCATCTCCTTCTTTAGAAAAAACCTCAGAGACTTTGAATTGAAGTATGATATAATGGAAAAACAGGCTTATGCCCTGGTAAAGTCTCTAAAGTCCTTTAGAGTATATGTTCTTCAATATTATATTACAACTTATGTCCCAAGAAGTGCAGTCAAAGAAAAATTGGTTCAACCTGATTGTGAAGGAAAGAGAGGAAAATGAATAACCAAAATCCTGGAGTATGATCTCACCATAAATCCTACTCAGATGACAAAAGGTCAAGGCCTTGCCAACTTAATGACAGAATCTAATTGCAAAGCAATTGGGTTGTACCATTTTTCAGACAATGCATAAGATTCTTCTTTCCAGATTGAAGAAACAAATTCATAGGTAAACAAGTATGTTTCTTCACCATGGTACAAAGATATCATATTTTTTTCTACTGAATTTTCAATCTCCCCCAGAGTTGGATAAATCAAAATTCAAATCATTAAATTTAAGAGCAATAAATTATTGCATTATTGATCAGATCTTATTCTGGAAAGAGCCTAATGGTTTTTTGCTGAGGTGTGTTGATGAAAAAGAAGCTGAACAAGTTTTTCATGATCTACATCATGGTGTGTGTGGAGGGCATCATCATTGGAAATCTACTGCCTTCAAGATTCTTAGGGCAGGCTATTACTATCTAGTTCTATTCTCAGACATTTTTTCTCAGGTCAGGGCATGTGAACCTTGTCATAAATTTGCTGGAAAGCAGAAACTTATGTCCTTGCCTCTCAAACCAATCATCACTCATGGGCCATTCCAACAGTGGGGCTTAGATTTCATCGAAGAGATCAACCCTTCATCTTTAGGACAACACGAATGGATTCTCACATCCACTAATTACTTTACAAATTGGATCGAATCAATTCTGACTCGGAATGTAACAGACAAGGTAATCATGGAATTTCTCGAAGAATATATATTTTACAGGTTTGGTTGTCCTAAAAAACTGGTCACTAATAACACACGAACCTTTAAATCTGATTCCATGATTGAATTTTGTAATAAGTATAGTATCAAATTGGTCCACTCTACTCCCTATTACCCCCAAGGGAATGGGTCAGCGGAGTCCTCCAATAAAACTCTGATAAGGATTATAAAAAAACTACTGGCAAAAAATAAAAAATCATGGGATTCCAAATTAAAGTTTTCCCTGTGGGCAAATCGTATCAGCAACAAAAAGTCTATTGGGACTTCTCCTTTCTAGATGGTATATGGGACATAATCTATTATTCCAACTCTATTAGGCCTACCAGTTTTAAAGTTCCTGCAAGAAGAGTTAGAAGACCCTAATGATCTACAAAGGAGGATTTTTGAAATGATTGAGGTTCAATAGGTTAGAGAATAGATGAATCAGAAGGCTACTGCTCACCAGAGCAAAGTCAAAGCCACATTTGACAAAGTAACTCAGATATATATCTTTAATGAAGGAGATTTGGTGTTAATATGGGATGCCAGGAGAGAGGATAAATAAAAACATGGTAAGTTTGATAACCTATGGTATGGTCCCTTCAAGATAGTCAAGGTAATGGACAATAAAACTTTTCTCCTGCATAATTTGGATGGCATAGAAACTTCTCGAGGCCCAGTAAATGGGAGATTCTTGAAACACTATTTTCTCTAAAGAGTGATCAGGTTTTCAGTTTGTACAGTAGGTTTACTTTCAATAAAGAATCCATATACCCAATGGGCTTGTTTTTATAGTTATGTTGTGAATAAAGACTGATAGATGCAGGGAGATCAGTGAATTTGAAATAAAGGAAAAGACATTGGTATGTAGTTCCTGGATTTTATTATCAAAACTCGAACCCCATAAGGAGCCAGTGTTAGTTTCTAATTTTTCTTTCGATGTAGTGAGACTCCCTAATCCTAAACCCTTCCTACCTGCACTTCTTGTCTACTTTCATTTGATTTTAATCCTTGTTTTCAGCTTATTATGTTTTTCATTTATTATTTCTGAATAATTTTTTTAAGTTTGGAGTTTTAAAACATAGTTTTAAATGATGTGTCACTTCATATGTCGATTTGAATTTCATAAATTCAAATCTCTCCTAGTCATTTATAGCGCTACTGGAATAACATTATTCCTGTAGCGAAAACATAATTATGCCTGAATATGCACCTGCCACCCTGATTTTGTTATGATTACACGGATCGTGGACTAAGAATTCACATGTCTCCCATGATATCTCTCAAATCATTTTATGATTCAAACTGTTACACAATCGGATTGTCCTGTACCTGCAACTGATTCATTTCAAAATGGTCAATTCCCAATGATCATTATCTAAACCCTCCACTTGTTATTTTGATCCTACTAAATTACAAGCGCATGTATTTTTGTCATAAGAACTGTTATATGTTAACAATTGCAGGTTGTAAACTCAAATATAATTAGTGCATGTTGTAGCATCGTGTTCCATGGCGCCCAAGAGAAGCGGGCAAGTGGTCATATTGGAACCTGAGGGCGCCAAGATTCTTGAGGCGTATTCGCAGATGGCACAGAGATTTAGAGATGCTGGCTGGATTAAATTCCTTACTATCTTCCGAGGTCACGATGAACAGGTCTCATTGGCGTTTTCACAGAACTACGATGGCTTCGAAGTGGAGATCGGGAAGTTGCTAATGATGGTGACAGAACAAACAATTTCCAAGGATTGTAGGTTGGTGGTTGGTGGAGAACGATGGTGGAAGAAAGAGCATGTATTAACTGATTTTTTCAATCAATTCTTTCTTCCAGACAAGAAAAACCCGAACTCGAGAAAGGGAGTTCCTCACAGCTAGATTAGACCAGAATGGCACACTGCCCTGATTGCTATCCACAGGTATATCACATGGGAAGGCAGATTCTCCCTGATTTATATCTATCACATTAGGTTATTAATGAATCTAAATGGAGATTATTTTTTAAATCTGCCTTACTTTCTCCTTAAAAGCTTGACAAAAATGTCAAAAAGAGTGTAGTCACACCCGTCCAATGCAAAGAGCAGCTTGTTTCATTAGGTTTTAATTAAGACTCTAGTCGTGTCTTCCCTGAGAGAAGTACATAAACCCTGGAGATGGCTCATGCAATCCCTAAATCCTAACCCACAGTCCAACAAAAAAAAGAAAGGCAAAGGGAAAAGGATTGTTACACATGAGCCAAGTGTTCTAGTTGATGAAAACCCTGTTAAAGAAGAATTCCCTACCATCAGGGTAACAAGGACCAACATAGGTAAGTGACCTAAATTGGAAACAAAAAATGAAATGTTTCCCGAGGCAGATTTAAAAACAGAGGAAGTCTCTAATGAATATTATGATGTTACACTCTCAGCCAAGCATAAATCTCCAGGAACTAGTAAGAGGTGTGTGGCAGTTAAGAGATAGAGGAAGGAAAATGTGCCTGTGTCTAAAAGATCTAGGACGAATTCAACGAGAATTACCAACAAATATAGGTTGAGATCTAAAGCTATGTTCGATCCTTCAATAAAAAAGGAAGATGTCATAGTTATAGAATATCATTCCGAGGATGTTGAAACAAATGTCAATCAAAAGGCAAACAAACCCTCACTACATAAAAACTAGTAGATAAAGGGAAGCAGGCTATTCCAGTCTCTACAAGACCTATAACAAGAGCCACTACCAGATTTTCACGGGCTAGAGCATCTGTTGAAGGTACAAATAAGGTCCTTGAAAGTACAGAAATACATCTTGTAGGTTCAAACCTCATATCAGACATACCTGGAGCCATGGATTCATCTAGTTCAGATGAAGAGCACAGTTTAGGACTAGTTTCTAGGTACCAGATTAAATTAAGAGACCCTAAGGTTGATATAAATCTGAATGAGCCTGCACTTACAGATGAGTTCCCTGAATTTAAGGTCAAGGTTAGAACTGGCAAAGAAAATATCAAATGACTCCGAAAGGTGGTGAAACAACTGAAGAAAGAGAAAGCTTGTGTAGAATAATGGAGTGCCAGGCAACAAGAAAATATTCAAGGCTTCAAGAAGAAGAAAAAAGAGAAAAAGGCATTGCTCAAAGAGATCAGAGAAATAAACTTCAAACTCTACTGGAATAATGTTGTACTCATCACAAAGCTCAAACAGAAGACTACCAAAGCTACTGCTGTTGTCATACCCTAAAGGCTATATGGATAATTTGGCACATTATCAAATTTTGATGTTACACAACGAGCAAGGGAAAATCTACTTATTTCAAAATACATAACCAAATCAAACTAATTCCTTTTTTGTAGAATCAAATGTAATGTTGGCAAGATCATGAAATATTAAGCTATTGAGCAATAATCTATTTTTGGAATGTAAATGCTCTTTTGGAGCAAACCTCCCTAGTAGATAGATGCTATTCATATCTAGTCATTAATAGCACACTAGAAGATATGATCTGGAGTATGGTGAATAGTTTAAATAGGCAGAGGAAAGACTCTGTTCAGGATGAAAAATTGGAGATCCAGAGGACTTGTTTTGTGAAACTCCTTGTAAAGGCATTTATGTTATATTTGACACTTAATAGCAAAGTTATATGGATGGTTAGACACTCTTTTCTACTCTGTTTTTCTTTCTTCATGCTTGAATTCATTATTCAGTCTGGAATTCATTTCTTTCTTTATTAATAATTAATACAATAAAGAATTTGTTGTGGGAATTAATTTCAAGTTTTGATTTCAAGCTGATGTTCTTGTTTCTTTATGATATTTCGAGACAAGAATTTATGTGAATTTGACAAATTGAAGGCTTCATCCTCTCTTTTTCCTATTGGTTTAATCCATTTATGTGCCTACCTTTTACTCAGTCAATGGGATATACTATGTTTTGATCTTGATTTTCATGTTATGTCATAACCTTGAGCCAGTTTTCAACCACCTTATTCAAAAAAACAAATTATAAAAACCTCCTAAACACTTTGCAATAAACCGATGATGCCCTAGCTTTCCCTCTCATAGTCAAGTGCAACTTTAGGGACTAACATCTTTTGGTTTCGTTGTCGGGGATGAAGAAATGAAGATATTTTCCCTGGGAAAATGACAATATTAGATTCAAATCTTGATGGTGAACAAGATTTTGGACATTATTTAAGACTGTATTTATTCACCTGGTGACTCCTCTGTGGTAATTTTGGATCCTAAAAGAGAAGGTAAAGGACCTAAAACTCCTCTAACTTGTCCATCATCTACTAAGAGACCAGTAACCAGAAAAAATCCAAATCCTGAGCCTGTTGTAGCAGTTCCAGATCCTGAAAAGTTACTAAGAAAAACTAAGGTTGTTTCTAGACAATCTTTTCTCTCAAGGGGAAAATTGTCTTTAGAAAGTTTTCATGGAAATTCCTCTGAAACCCCCAAAATCCAAGCAGATGAGGAGGTGATTCTTGAAAGTGAAGTCAAACCTCTCATTGAGCCTGCTACAGTTTCATTCCCTTCAACTATCTCAGAGTTAAATCTAGATCAGTGGAAGCTACTTTCTGAACTCATTAAACAAGAATATTCAAACACCTTTCCTGTGACTGAAACTTTGACAGATCACAACACAGATATTAAAAGTGAACTAGAAACATCCTCTTCATCTCTTGGATCCCTCTCCTCCGAAGATTTTAAAACACACTATTTTTCTTTTGAGAATCCTCTGTTTCTTGGCCCATCATCTGATCATAGTCCAGAAGAGAAATCCCTATCTACTAAAGAACAAGACTCAGTGAAAATACATTTAAGTTGCCATACACAAGGGGAATTTTCACCTCCACTATCACCAATCTTGCTTACTCCCAAATCTCAAACACCAAAGATAGAAAATATGGCTGCAGATAGAATGGATGAAATTGTTGTTGCAAGGTATGCCCCTTTGATCCTCCCACAAGTCATGTTTGCTTTTCCACCTAATGATTACATGAGATACTTTCCCATATTTAATGGAGATGGAGAAGTTACTGTTGAAGAGCATTTGAGTTCATTTTATAGTTTTGCAGACAGTTTTAATGTAGAGCATGCAGATGTGTGGATGAGATTGTTTGTGCAGAGTTTAAATGGTGAAGCAAGAAAGTGGTTCAGGAGTTTACCTCCTAATTCAATTGTTGATATTGTAGCCTTATATGATGCCTTTCTTAAACAATGGGGTGACAAGAAATAATTTTTATACTACATCACTAAACTTGGTGCTTTAAAAAGGAAACAAGGTGAATCAATACCTAATTTTACCAAAAGATTCAACCAGATGTATCGTAAAATTCCAGAGGAGATTAAACCTTTAGAGACATCAGGTAAAATCAATTTTGCCAATGATTTTGATGCTGAATTTTCCTTTTTGCTTAGAGAAAGAAGGGATTCTACCCTCATCCTGATGCAATATGTTGCTATCGAGGTAGAATCAAACATATTAGTAGCAAACAAATTGAATTCTAGGAGTGATAGAGACAGAACAAATAAAAAAGAAGAGTTTCCTTCATCTTCTAATACAACATCTGATTCTAAGATGGATGAAATGGATAAGATGATGAAAACTCTGACATATGAGATGGAAAGGTTGAAGATGGAACAAAAACAACCCAATAGACCTGCACAAGAGGGTGGATACATAAACCAAAATCAGTTCAGGAGGGCGAACAATGCACCCCAAATATTACCAAGGGAAAGAAAAAATCAAGATGATCAAAAGGTTTTGCCTCCTTTCTAGAATAATGCAGTAGATGGGCAGAAGGATGAATATGATACAGAAGATGACCCTGTAGTTCACCTAAATGATTCTGAAGCATCTCCTATGCATGTGACACAACAAGATTATGAAGATGCTTTGATTTTAAACCAGTTTGAGGAAGAGGATGTTGATGAGATCATCCAAAAGGAACCTAAAAGGAAGAAGTACAATCTCAGATCTGGTTCAAATATACCTAAAGTGGATACACCTATTTCCACAAAAAATGCCAGTACTCCAGTTAAAACATGAATCATCAAAGGATGTCCTAAGATTCAGGTTGATTAACCATTGAAACAACCTGCCAAAGATAGTACTGTTGACATAAAGGAACCATAAATAAATGTTTCTTCTTTCAGTTTAGAACATGAAATCAACAAAATCAGGATTTCAGTACCATTGTTAGAACTCATGAAAATAGAACCCTCTCCAACTCAAGTTACTTTTTCAGATATAGTCAATCTAGAAGATGAAAACCCTACTATAACTATTGGACCTCACATTGAAGACAGAATTGATGCCTCTCCCCCATTCTACATTTCATTAAATGTCCATGACAAAATATTTCACAACTACCTAATGGATTCTGGTGCCTCACATAATGTCATGCCTAAGGTGGTGATGGAAGAATTAGGGTTGGACATTACTAGACAATATCATGATCTATATTCATTTGACTCCAAGAAAGTCAAATGTCTTTGAGTTATGAAAGATGTGGTTGTTACTCTTTCCCAATTACCTATGAAAAGTGCGCTATTAGATGTTATTGTGGCTGACATACCACCAAAATTTGGAATGCTTGTTTCAAGATCTTTGGCCAAGAAGGTAGGTGGTACTCTACAGATGGATCTTAGTTATGCAACCATACTTGTTTTTGGTGGGGAACAACGAAGATTGTACAGAGAAGTAAGACTTGCTTATTTGGTAAGTGATCATGAAAACCCCACTAATCATCCTATATATGTTGTAGAAGACGATCTTGGTTCTTCTATTTTTCATATGAGTGATGAGATGGCAGAAGTATCAGTTAGGAAGACAATAACTACAGTTGGAGACAGTGAAGATAACTTTATTTGGAAAATGCATTTTGATGGAGCATGTTCTAAAGAAGGTTCTGGAGCTGGGATTGTCTTCATTTCCCCCACTAAGGAGGTGATTCCTATGTCATATAAAATTGAATTTGACACCACCAATAACATCAGTGAGTATGAAGCCTTGCTATTAGGTTTAAAAGCTGCAAAAGATATGGGTATAGATAAACTTTCTATTTTTGGAGATTTAGAATTAATTATTCACAAGATAAAAAATATATATCAAACCAAACAAAAAAGGTTGAAACAATATAGAAATGAGGTGTGGGATTATGTGGATAATTTATTCTTGGCATTCAATATTACTTTTGTGCACGGAAATTTAAATCAGCAGGTTAACTCTTTGGCACTTGCAACTAGCAACTTTAAAACACCAATGTTTCCTAATCTGAAGTTTGAAGTTGAGGTCAGACACAGACCCTCAATACCAGATAATATAAAACATTTCAATAGATCAGGATGATGAAGATGGTGAAGTAGAGGCACATTGTTGCAGATATCCTTCAAGATAATGTTGCTGGGCACAAAATCATTGAATTGAAGACAAATCATCTGCCTAAAAGTTTGGTCCCATTAGAAAGGATGTTTGATCACAATGATGTTTTCAGGAAGGTTGTTATTCAGACAGAAGACACTAATTTAGTGGACTGTGAAATCAGTCCTGATACAAATCCCAGGTTGGTCAAAATATCTAAGAAACTGTCACAGAAACAGAGAAGAACATATGTTGAATTAATGAAGCAATATTCAGATATATTTTCCTGGTCTTATGAAGATTTGAAAGTGTTTGATACAAAGATCATACAACACAAAATTCCTCTAAAACCTGGGTCTAAACCTGTTAAGCAAAAGTCTAGGAAATTTAATCCTGTACTGTGACCCATAATAAAAAAGGAGTTGAAAATATTATTAGAAGCCAAAATCATAGTGCCACTGAGATGCAGTGAATGGGTAGCCAACCTTGTACCTGTCAGGAAGAAGAATGGAGAGATAAGGCTCTGTGTGGACTCTAGGAATTTGAATAGGTGGTCTTTGAAAGACAATTATCCATTACAAAAAATGGATCATATCTTACAGAGAGTTGTTGGAGCGAAGAGGATCTCTATGCTTTATGGATACTCAGGGTATAATCGAATATCAATAGTGGAGGAAGATAAAAAGAAAACAAAATTTACCACTCCCTAGGGTACTTTTATGTACGAAAAGATGCCCTTTGGATTGATGAATGCAGTAGCCATGTTTCAAAGGGCCATGGATATTGATTTTATTGGTGAAAAGGAAAGGTTTTTGGTTATTTATATTGATGACATCATTGTATTTTCAACATCTAATGAAGAAAATTTACAACACTTGAAGCAAACTTTTGAGAAATGCAGAAGGTATGGCATATCACTTAATCCTAAAAATTCACACTTTAACATGGAGGAAGGAAATCTTTTAGGACATATTGTTTCCCCTGAAGGTATTAAAATAGATCCAGAAAGAGTCAAGTCTATCCAACAATTAGATATTCCGAGAAACAAGAAGTCTATTCAGTCCTTCATTGGTAAAATTATTTTTTTGAGGAGATTTATACCTAATTTTGCAGAGATTATCAAATACATCACTGACATGTTGAAAAAGGATGCAGAAATTAAGTGGATACATGAAGCTAAAGAATTAAGCAGGCTCTTGTTCAGGCCCCTATTCTCATTAGTCCAGATTACTCCAAAGGATTCATGATTTTCTACTTTGCATAAGAAAACACCATAGTTGTCGTTCTTCTGCAAAGAAATGATCAAGGATATGAGAAACCCATCTCCTTCTTTAGACATAGACTCTGAATTGAAGTATGATATAATGGAAAAACAGGCTTATGCCCTGTTAAAGTCTCTAAGGTCCTTTAGAGTATATGTTCTTCAATCTAAGATTAGAGTTTATATCCAAAGCAACGCAGTCAAAGAAATATTGGTTCATCCTCACTGTGAAGGAAAGAGAGGAAAATGGATAACCAAAATCCTGGAGTGTGATCTCACCATAAATCCTACTCAGTTGATAAAAGGTCAAGGCCTTGCCAAATTAATGATAGAATCTAATTGCAAAGCAATTGGGTCGTACCATCTTTCAGACAAGGCACATGATTCTTCTTTCCAGATTGAAGAAACAAATTCACAGGTAAACAACAAGTATGTTTCTTCACCATGGTACAAAGATATCATATTTTTTCTCCTGAATTTTCAATCTCCCTTAGAGTTGGATAAATCAAAATTCAGATCATTAAAGTTAAGAGCAGTAAAGTATTGCATTATTGATCAGATCTTATTCTGGAAAGAGATTAATGGTTTTTTGCTGAGGTATGTTGATGAAAAAGAAGCTGAACAAATTTTTCATGATCTACATCATGGTGTGTGTGGAGGCCATCATCATTAGAAAGCTACTGCCTTCAAGATTCTTAGGGCAGGCTATTACTGGCCAGTTCTATTCTCAGATATTTTTGCTCAGGTCAGGGCATGCAAACCTTGTCATAAATTTGTTGGAAAGTAGAATCTTATGTCCTTGCCTCTGAAACCAATCATCACTCATGGGCCATTCCAATAGTGGGGCTTAGATTTCATTGGAGAGATCAAGCCTTCATCTTCAGGACAACACATATGGATTCTTACAGCCACTGATTACTTTACAAATTGGATCGAAGAAATTTCGACTCGTAATGCAACATACAAGGTAATCATGGACTTTCTCGAAGGATATATCTTTTACAGGTTTAGTTGTCCTAATAAAATAGTCACTAATAACACACAAGCCTTTAAATCTGATTCCATGATTGAATTTTGTAATAAGTACAGTATCAAATTGGTCCTCTCTACTCCCTATTACCCCTAAGGAAATGGGTTAGGAGATTCCTCCAATAAAACTCTAATAAGGATTATAAAAAAAAAACTGGTAGAAAATAAAAAATCATGGGATTCCAAATTAAAGTTTTCCCTGTGGGCAGATCATATCAGCAACAAAAAGTCTATTGGGACTTCTCCTTTCCAGATGGTATATGGGACATAACCTATTCTTCCAACTCAATTAGGCCTACCAGTTTTAAAGTTCCTACAATAAGAGTTAGAAGACCCTAATGATCTACACAGGAGGATTTTTGAAATGATTGAGTTTCAACAGGTTAGAGAACAGATGAATCAGAAGGCTGTTTCTCAATAGAGCAAAGTCAAAGCCACATTTGACAAAGGAACTAAGAAATATATCTTTAATGAAGGGGATTTGTTGTTAAGATGGGATGCTAGGAGAGAGGATAAAGAAAAACATGGTAAGTTTGATAACCTATGGTATGGTCCCTTCAATATAGTCAAGGTAATGGACAATAACACTTTTCTCCTGCATAATTTGGATGACACAGAAACTTCTTGAGTCCCAGTAAATGGGAGGTTCTTGAAACACTATTTTCTCTAAAGACTGATGGGTAAAATCATGAACCTGGGGAACACTTTTGCTTGTTTTATGACAAAAAAAACTGTATTTTCACAAGTTCTTCAACTTCCGGCATACAAAAGTATTTTTTTTATTTAGAATTTCACTTTACAGTAAAAACAAAACTTATAAATAATTTTGTTATCTTTCCAATGACTATTTTCAAATTTTTTTATCAAGATTTGATATGTCAATTTGACAATTGTTTAACAGTATATTCGTTAAACATGAAATGAATGATAATGAGTTATTGTTTTCCACAACAATGTATCTATTATTAAACTTATGTTTTTAAGAAATGAAATATACT
>ML777614.1:1130137-1180832 GCA_009831015.1 Picea engelmannii
CAAGACATAAAAAATCATAACAATTATACGATTTGTAAATCTCTGCAATAAGGGAAACCTGTTATGCAAAAACTTATACTTAATAATTCAACTTATGAAGAAGAGAAATCTGCCATTCACAAACTGAATCAAGCAATTGCTATATTTTTTTATACACTTGGAAGAAATCAGATATGGATTACAATGATTAAATTATATCATTTTCGAATGATTAAGATAGTTAAAGTAGTCATTAACCAACTGCAAATAGATACACATAAACATAAAACAAAATATTGATATTATGAAAGCTAAAGCTGTAGCAGAATATCAAATTTTGTCTCAGTCTGTATTAAAACTCCATATCCTTGTTCTCCCATGAATGAAGATGCCCATTATTACAAAAATAATAAGTAGATATAAGTCTTTCCACAGGGTAAAACCTCCCTGTGGATAATATCAAACTGTTTTACATAATCTGGGAAAATATCCCCAAAATCAACTAAACTAGGAAACTAAAATGCAAGTAAAATATTTCAAGTATCCTCTAACTGCTCATCATATCCACTGCAATTTCGAATTCATCTGCAATAGACCAAAAATAACAAGTTAGAAAGATATTTTATTAACAAAACAATAAAGATCTAATCTTACAGACTTAGCTACAAAATCATCTGATTCTGTACCTAGTCCAAAATAACATACAGGATCAGAATCGAAATCAAATCAAATCTTTAAAATAAAAACCAACTTTCTTCCAATGATCATTTAAAACGAATCACTCAAGATTCAAATGACTTTATCATTCAATATTAAACATGATCTAAAGTGATCCAAACGAAAATAGGGTAAGAATACTCTGTTGCTCTGTTACCATAAAATCGGGTCAAACAGTGACAAGACTGTTTCAATATCCAAATGGAATCGATAGCAAATCATATCGTATGGGATACGATCCAATCCAACACAACCATCATCTGCTCGTTATAACTATAATGATGCAACAAAAGATTCAAATCGTTCAATCGAATGTAAAGATAGATAGACTGTTTCGATTATGTGTAAACGAAATCATACTTAACAGTATCAACCCAATCAAATTTGTGATTGATCCTTGCATAGTCAAAATTATGATCGCAGTCTTAATAGAATCAACAGAGGTTATAATTATAAACTGGGCAAACAAACAAATCACGAATGAGTTTAATATAGAAACAAATCGTGAACCTGGATATAGTCAATTTCGTTCTTCAAATCAAATTCAAACAGCATATTCATTGCAATATGAATCCAACTGATACATAATCGAATAAACCAATCCGAATTAACCGGCTGGATATAACTGTTATGAATCGTATCTATTCACGATTTGGGTGCATATTATATTGAACATAATCCAAATTGTATCCCTGTTGGTTGAAAATCATATGAACATAAAACCGTAACAGTTAACCATATCAAAACTGTTGCCAATCATATCGTTTAAATCGAACCGAAATGTGATTGCATTCAAAATTGAAATACGAGAAATAGCTTGTGTCTATAATAGATACAAACAATTTCAATCAATAGCAGAGCATCCAATTTAAGTTAAATCAAACCAATCAAATCCATACCACGATCAATCAAATCGAAGTAAATCCAATCGAAAGATAAACGGGGAAAACGAACTTCCATTTAATCAAAGCATGGCTATGTACAGAATGCATACTATGTAACAAAGCCAATCAATGCTATAAACAGAGTTATCCGAAACCGAATTCGAATTCATTATATAAACAAGTGGTAGACATACCTGTGTGAGGCTGCTCAAATTATGCCAACTTAGAATTCATGACTGCTGTAGTTGATTCCACATTTTTAAACAAAATAGAGCTTGTCGTCCTTTGCTTCTTATCAGTGGCTTGTAACTTAGCCTTTTGACTGGTAAGCAGGGCAACCTAGTCCTCCAAAGATTGAATTCTCGACTGTAGCATTGGCACATCAAGATAATATCTCTCTAACCATGAGTTACATTGATCACAGGGTGGCACTGTAGGTTTAGACAGAGCAGGAGAGGGTTCGGATGAATGATCGGGGGTTTCACAAGGCAGCTTAATGCCTGGGTAGTTAGGGTCATTTTGTAGGCAAGGGGGTAGGTTTTTCACGAATTCAAACGAGGGTTCAGCACATAGTCCTTGCGAATAGGGATATTCGCTAGCCAAGAAATGCTCTATTTCAGAGTTGGAGTCCTCACTCAATACGATAGGATCAGGATTGACAGGAGGTTTCGGCTTGTTCCTTGCCATTCGAGAAATTAACCGGGAAGTTTTTTTGCCTTTGGCGTTTGCAGTGGGTTTCTCTCTTGGCTTCTTGCCCAAAGGCTTAAAAATCTCGACATCCTTAGTCACAGAGTGGTGTAGGTCGATAGGTGAGTCGGGCAAGGGTTTAGGTAGTAGTATGTTACAGGGTACCGGCGGTACAGACTTGTCTTCGCTTACCACAGGTTTATCAACCTGTGGAGGGTTTGAATCCTCAAAACCGTTGCGAGCCATGAAACTGCTCCAACAATCTCCGCGCAGACTCAAATGGTAGACCACGATAATCTTAACTAGCCCATAATGAAAAAGGCTTTTGTCGGCCTGGTTCCTTTTGTATTTCTTTGACATCTTAAACAGGATTCTATGCAAGTAATAAGGAATATTAAGCTCATAACCCATGAAAACCATAAGAAAACGAAGGTGGTGTAAGAAAACAAACCCATACCGACCTTCGCAGGTGATAAACTGTTTGATAATCATCAATAAGTCATACCATCATTGTTTAAGCATGGTGAGCAGCATACCTTTATCACAGGAGCTAACCTTACACGACTGGAAGAGCAGTGTCCAAGGGACTTCCTCTACTTGGACCATCGTTGTCCAGTGGCAGGTAAACCCGTGGCCAAACTGAGAAACTGTTCATCAATTTCCAATTGAACATCGCCGACCTTGGCTCGACAACCATCAAAGGTCAATGTGAACTGTCGAGCAACGCAGAGGTTAAAACCCTTGAATTTTTGAATGAACAGGAGCCATCCATTGCCTCGAGGTCACTGCGGGCACTGTCGAACATCAACAAAGCCTGGCTACCATTAGGTTCAACCCTCACGACTGGAGCCATGGTGCGAGCACATGGTAAGGGTTTGGGTTGAATTTCCCAATACACAGGAGCAGAGTCATTTGGGCTAACAGCTACGAACGATCAAAGGGGAAGCATTAATGTGAGCATGCGAGGGTGGTGGAGATACTCACCGCCATGCATAATAGTAATGGCAAGGTACAACCGATGAATTAATCCTCTGTTCAAACAATCATAACATAGTTTAAAACCTTGTCATTCGACCAACCATAGAATCAAACGGTGGGTGTTATATCAACGCGCCATTAACCATAGTTTCCCAAACCATGAATATTCAATGTGTAAAATCAACCCTAAATGTTAATCACGCGCCATTGCATAAACGTTTAATCAAAAGTTTTTAACCATTGTGCCAATCAAATTCATATAAAACTTTGCAAGCCATTCAAGCCATAAAAATTTTAACATAAGGATCACATTATATATAAAAACAAAATAATTCATGACCTATATGCAATTCATAGAATCAAGTATAAACCCACATGCTCAATGCCTTACCAGTTTAATAAAATCCAGTTACGCAAACAATATAAGAATGTCCAAATAGGCATTATTCGAAAATCCTTTCAGCGACATAACAATAAACCAAAGTTAAGTGCCATAGAAAATATCAATAACAAGATTACGACAATTCAAATAGTAATCGAAATGCGACCAAGAAAGGAAAAGTTTTCACGCTTACAGTCGTGAAAACTAAATGGAAACCAATTTACAAGTGTCGCAAGAAATGAAAATATTGTCTATTTGAAAAATGCGACGAAAATTTGAAGTTCGGAAGACATAGGTGTAGGCAGCTTATAGGATAATAGAAAAAATTGAATTGGTTTCCAACACTACCCTACATGTCCTTACCCATATGTCACCTGAGAGTTAGGAGCATGTCTAATTACACTTGCATGAAAAAGAAATTTAAACTACCACACTTGTAGGAATTGAAATTTACACTACGCTACATGTCCTTACCCATATGTCACCTTCGAGTTAGGAGCATGTCTAATCACAATTGCATGAAAAGGAAATCTAAACTCCAATCCATCGTGCTTTCCCAGCAATGACGCCAAAATGTTGGGCTCTAAAGATGTCCTAAAAACAACGTCTATGCATCAACCAAATGTAGGTGCTGGCACAAGCATTTTACTTTTCACCTATGTAGGTTCTTACCTTCCATTTTCAATACCCAGCCTCCAGAGATGCAACACCTGTAAAGGAACAACAATCGTAAAGGGAACGACAATTGTTCTATTCAAAGGAACAACACGACCTACAAAAGGAACAACAATTAGAACAAAAGGAACAATAGTTGTTACATTGGGCTGAACTAATGTTGAATTAATTGCATTGTAGTATTTACCCAACTATCTAATTTGTCAAGCCGGGGTTCGTAAACTGACGAAGCACACACAAAGTATATCCAAGATTGAAGTGGGACTAATCTAATCTAATGTTTAAGATACAACTGAAATTGAATCATTAATCTAACACACGACTTAAATATAATCATTAATCTAACACACGACTTGGAATTGAATTAATATAGTTGCGTAAATGAAATTAATCTAGGAATGAGAAATTGCGTGAAGGAATTAATCTAGAAATGGAGAACTACATGAAGGAAAATCAAGTACAACATGTGAAGAATTGAATGACACAACAACATATGTGAGCTCACGCCATTGAAGCAATCTTCTATTACAATAACCAAATCAATCTTCATAACAAAATAATAAAAGCATGAAAACCAAAACCATGAATCAAAGCTAAGAATCCCTTTCTCTTTCGAATCCTAATGACTACCATTAATGACTACTCTAATTCTCTACTTACAACTGATTGAATTCTAATTGCTCCTAATTAAATTCTCATGAAGAGAGAGCACTATTTTTTATACATGAGAGCCTTGAAGATAAGATAACTATCTCATTATTACAGATCCACTTTTCTCTCAACCTATTTCCCATTATTACAAAATATAATCCCTTTAAATCCTCACACATATCTCTCATATATCTTGGATAAGATATTCCAACCAAATATCCATGATCTTCTCCTTGGAATGGGCTTGAATTATCTCCTCAAATATTGAAATGGTGGAGGAAGTATTCGAGAAGTCCTTTGAATTAATCCTTCACATATTCCTACACATTACAAAGCTCACACATGTTTGAGATATATATGAAAACATATCAATTTTCTAACATTTAATCACAAATTCCCTTTTAATACTAAAATGGATAAAGTGAAGAACAATAAGGTGAAACCCAAGTATATTTATGGAAATGATATCGTAAAAGGTTAATGGTGTGATGAAATGTGAATAATGATGAAGGGAAAGGTGGATGAGAATAGGACATTTCTGAGCCCCAATAGGTGGTTGGAGGAGAATGATGGTGGAAGAAAGGGCATGTAGTAACAGAGTTTTTCAATCAATTCTTACTTCCAGACAAGCAAAACCCGATCTGGAGAAAGGGAGTTCCTCACAGCTGGATTAGACCAGAATGGCACACTTCCCTGATCGTTATCCACAAGTATATCACATGCGAAGGTAGATTCTCCCTGATTTATATCTATCACATTAGGTTATTAATGCATCTAAATGGAGATTATCTTTTAAATCTGCCTTACTTTCTCCTCAAAAGCTTGACAAAAATGTCAAAACGAGTGCAATCACACCCCTCCAATGCAAAGAGTAGCTTGTTTCATCAGTTTTTAATTAAGACTATAGTCATGTCTACCCTAAGAGAAGTACATAAATCCTGGAGCCGGCTCATGCAATCCCTAAATCCTGACCCACAGTCCAACAAACAAAAGAAAGGCAAAGGGAAAAGGATTGTTACACAAGAGCCAAGTGTTCTAGTTGATGAAACCCCTGTTAAAGAAGAATTGTCTGCCATCAGGGTAACAAGGACCAACATAGGTAAGAGACCTAAATTGGAAACAAAAAATGAAATGTTTCCTGAGGTAGATTTGAAAACAGAAGAAGCCTCTGATGAAGATTATGATGTTACACTCTCAGCCAAGCATAAATCTCCAGAAACTAGTAAGAGAGGTGTGGCAGTTAAGAGACAAAGGAAGGAAAATGTGCCTGTGTCTAAAAGCTCTAGGAGGAATTCGACCAGAATTACCAAAAAATATAGGTTGAGATCTAAATCTATGTTCGATCCTTCAATCAAAAAGGAAGATGTCATAGTTATAGAATATCGTTCCGAGGATGCTGAAACAAATGTCAAACAAAAGGCAAACAAACCCTCACTACATAAAAAACCAACATATAAAGGGAAGCAAACTGTTCCACTCTCTACAGGACCTGTAACAAGAGCCACTACCATATTGTCACAGGCCAGAGCATCTGCTGAAGGTACAACTAAGGTCCCTGAAAGTACAGAAAGCCATCTTGTAGGTTGATACCTCATATCAGACATACCTGGAGCCATGGATTCAACTAGTTCAGATGAAGATCACAGTTAAGGACTGGTTTCTAATTACCAGATTAAATTAAGAGAGCCTAAGACTGATATAAATTTAAATGAGCCTGCACTTGCAGATGAGTTCCCTGAATTTAAGGTCAAGGTCAAAACTGACAAAGAAAATATCAAAGAACTCCGAAAGGTGGTGAAATAGCCGAAGAAAGAGAAAGCTCGTGTAGAACAATGGAGTTCCAGGAAACAAGAAAAGATTCAGGGCTTCAAGAAGAAGAAAAAAGAGCAAAATCCATTACTCAAAGAGATCAGAGAAATAAAATTCAAACTCTACTGGAATAATGGTGTACTCATCACAAAACTCAAATAGAAGACTACCAAAGCTACTACTGTTGTCATACCCTAAAGTCTATATGGATAATTTGGCACGTTATCAAATTTTGATGTTTAACAACGAGCAAGGGAAAATCTACTTATGTTGGCTTATGAAAAGAAAATATTTCAAAATACATAACCAAATCAAACTAATTCTTTTTTTGTAGAATCAAATGTAATGCTGGCAAGATCATGCAATATTAAGTTGTTGAGCAATAATCTATTTTTGGAATGTAAATGCTCTTTTTGAGCAAACCTCCCTAGTAGATATATGTTATTTGGATCTAGTCATTAAGAGCACACTAGAAGATAGGATCTGGAGTATGGTGAATATTTTAAATAGGTGGAGGAAATATTCTGTTCAGGTCGAAAAATCGGAGATCCAGAGGACTTGTTTTGTGAAACTCCTTGTAAAGGAATTTATGTTCTATTTGACACTTAATAGCAAAGGCATATGGATGGTTATACACTCTTTTCTACTTTGTTTTTCTTTATTCATGCTTGAATTCATTATTTAGACTACAATGCATTTGTTTCTTGATTGTTAATTAATACAGTAAATAATTTGTTGTGGGAATTAATTTGAAGTTTTGATTTCAAGCTGATGTTCTTGTTTCTTTATGATATTCCGAGACAAGAATTTATGTGAAGTTGACAAATTGAAGGTGTCATCCTCTATTTTTCTTATTGGTTTAATCCATCTATGTCCCTACCTTTTACTCAGTCAATGGGATATACTATGTTCTGATCTTGATTATCATGTTATGTTATAACCTTGAGCCAGGTTTCAACCACCTTTTTCAATTTTTTTTTTTTTTATAAAAACCTCCTAAACACTTTGCAATAAATCGTTGATGCCCTAGCTTGCCCTCTCATAGTCAAATGCAACTTTAGGGACTAACATCTTTTGGCGCCATTGTCGGGGACGAAGAAACGAAGATATTTTCCCTAGGAAAACGACAAGATTAGATTCAAATATTGATGGTGAACAAGATTTTGGACATTATTTAAGACTGTATTTATTCACTTAGTGACTCCTGTGTGGTAATTCTGGCTCCTAAAAGAGAAGGTAAAGGACCTAAAACTCCTCTAACATCTTCATCATCTACTAAGAGACTAGTAACCAGAAAAAATCTAGATCCTGAGCCTGTTGCAGCAGTTCCAGATCCTGAAAAGTTACTAAGAAAAATTAAGGTTGTTTCTAGACAATCTTCTCTCTCAAGGGGAAAATTGTCCTCAGAAAGTTTTCAAGGACATTCCTCTAAAATCCCAAAAATCCAAGTAGATGAGGAGGTGATTCCTGAAAGTGAAGTCAAACATGTCATTGAGCCTGCTACAGTTTCATTCCCTTCAACTATCTCAGAGTTAAATCTAGATCAGTGGAAGCTACTTTCTAAACTCATTAAACAAGAATATTC
Source organism: Picea engelmannii (assembly GCA_009831015.1). Classification (NCBI taxonomy): domain Eukaryota; kingdom Viridiplantae; phylum Streptophyta; class Pinopsida; order Pinales; family Pinaceae; genus Picea; species Picea engelmannii. The sequence continues at coordinate 1,138,485 of ML777614.1, forward strand.
AAACACCTTTCCTTTGACTGAAACTTTGATAGATCATAGCACAGATATTAAAAGTGAACCAGAAACACCCTCTTCATCTCTTGGATCCCTCTCCTCCGAAGATTTTAAAACACATTATTTTTCTTTTGAGAATCCTTTGTTTCTTGGTCCATCAACTGATCATAGTCCAGAAGAGAAATCCCTATCTACTAAAGAACAAGAATCAGTGACAGTACAATTAAGTTTCCATACACAAGGGACAATTTAACCTCCAATATCACCAATCTTGCTTACTCCCAAATTTCAAACACCAAAGATAGCAAATATGGTTGCAGATAGAATGGATGAAATTGTTGTTGCAAGGTATGCCCCTTTGATCCTCCCACAAGTCATGTTTTCTTTTCCACCTAATGATTACATGAGATACTTGACCAGATTTAATGGAGATGGAGAAATTACTGCTGAAGAGAATTTGAGTTCATTTTATAGTTTTGCAGACAATTTTAATGTAGAGCATGCAGATGTGTGGATGAGATTGTTTGTGTAGAGTTTAAATGGTGAAGAAAGAAAGTGGTTCAGGAGTTTACCTCTTAATTCAATTGCTGATATTGTAGCCTTAGATGATTCCTTTCTTAAACACTAGGGAGACAAGAAAGACTTTTTATACTACATCACCAAATTTGGTGCTTTAAAAAGGAAACAAGGTGAATCAATACCTAATTTTACCAAAATATTCAACCAGATGTATGGTAAAATTCCATAGGAGATTAAACCTTCAGAGACATCAGCTAAAATCACTTTTTCCAATGCTTTCGATGGTAAATTTTCCTTTTTGCTTAGGGAAAGAAGGGATGCTACCCTCATCCTGATGCAAGATGCTACTATTGAGGTAGAATCAAACATATTAGTAGCAGACAAATTGAAGTCTAGGAGTGATAGAGACAGAAAAAATCAAAAAGAAGAGTTGCCTTCATCTTCTAATACAACATTTGATTCTAAGATGGATGAAATGGATAAGATGATGAAAACTCTGACATTTGATATGGCAAGGTTGAATATGGAACAAAAATATCCCATTAGACCTGCACACAAGGGTGGATACATAAACCAAAATCAGTTCAGGAGGCCGAACAATGCACCTCAAATATTACCAAGGGAAATAAAAAATCAAGATGATCAAAAGGTTTTACCTCCTTTCCAGAATAATGCAGTAGATGAGAAGGAGGATGAAGATGATACAGAAGATGACCCTGTAGTTCACCTAAATGATTCTAAAGCATCTTTTATGCATGTGACACAGCAAGATTATGAAGATGCTTTGATTTTAAACCAGTTTGAGGAAGGGGATGCTGATGAGACCATCCAAAAGGAACCTAAAAGGAAGAAGTACAATATTAGATCTAGTTCAAATACACCTAAAGTGGATACACCTGTTTCAACAAAGAAGGCCAGTACTCCAGTTAAAACATGAATCATCAAAGGAAGTCCTAAGATTCGGGCTGATCAACCATTGAAACAACTTGCCAAGGATAGTACTGTTGACATAAAGGAACCATAAATAAATGTTTCTTCTTTCAGTTTAGAACATGAAATCAACAAAATAATGATTTCAGTGCCATTGTTAGAACTCATGAAAATAGAACCCTTTATAAAGACTGTCCTCAAGGCTCTATAGTCTCCAGCTCAAGTTACCTTTTCATATATAGTCAATCTAGAAGATGAAAACCCTACTGTAACTATCGGACCTCACATTGAAGACATAATTGATGCCTCTCCCCAATTCTACATTTCATTAAATGTCCATGACAAGATATTGCACAACTGCCTAATGGATTCTAGTGCCTCACATAATGTCATGCCTAAGGTGGTGATGGAAGAATTAGGGTTGGACATTACTAGACCATATCATGATCTATATTATTTTGACGCCAAGAAAGTCAAATGTCTTTGAGTTATGAAAGATGTGGTTGTTACTCTTTCCCAACTACCTATGAAAAGTGTGGTATTAGATGTTATTGTGGCTGACATACCACCAAAATTTGGAATGCTTCTTTCAAGATCTTTGGCCAAGAAGGTAGGTGGTACTTTACAGATGGATCTTAGTTATGCAACCATACTTGTTTTTGGTGGGGAACAACAGAGATTATACAGAGAAGTAAGACTGGCTTATTTGGTAAGTGATCATGAAAACCCCACTAATCATCCTATATATGATGTAGAAGATGATCTTGGTTCTTTTATTTTTCATATGAGTGATGAGATGGCAGAAGTATCAGTTAGGAAGACAACAATTGTAGTTGGAGACAATGAAGATAACTTTATTTGGAAAATGTATTTTGATGGAGCATGTTCTAAAGAAGGTTCTGGAGTTGGGATTGTCTTCATTCCCCCCACTAAGGAGGTGATTCCTATGTCATATAAACTTGAATTTGACACCACCAATAACATCAATGAGAATGAAGCCTTACTATTAGGTTTGAAAGCAGCAAAAGATATGGGTATAGATAAACTATTTGTTTTTGGAGATTCAGAATTAATTATTCACCAGATCAAAAATATATATCAAACCAACAACAAAGGCTAAAACAATATAGAAATGATGTGTGGGATTATGTGGATAATTTCTTTTTGGCATTCAATATTACTTTTGTGCACAGAAATTTAAATCAGTAGGCTGACTCTTTGGCACTTGCAGCTAGCAACTTTAAAACTCCAATGTTTCCTAATATGAAGTTTGAAATTGAGGTTAGACATAGACCCTCAATACCAGATAATATAAAACATTGGCAGGTATTTAAAGATGATGAGGAAATTCAAAGATTCTTGAAAACTATTGAAGAGTTTTCTAACATTTCAATAGATCAGGATGATGAAGATGGTGAAGTAGAGGCACATGTTGCAGATATCCTTCAAGATAATGTTGTTGGGCACAAAATCATTGAACTGAAGACAAACCATCTGCCTAAAGGTTTTTTCCCATTAGAAAGGTTGTTTGATCACAATGATATTTCCAGGAAGGCTATTATTCAGACATAAGACACTGATGTAGTGGACTGTGACATCAGTCCTAATACAAATCCCAGGTTGGTCAAAATATCTAAGAAACTGTCACAGAAACATAGAAGAACATATGTTGAATTAATGAAGCAATATTCAGATGTATTTTCCTGGTCTTATGAAGATTTGAAAGTGTTTGATACAGAGATCATACAACACAAAATTCCTCTGAAACCTGGGTCTAAACCTATTAAGCAAAAGTCTAGGAAATTTAATCCTCTACTATTACCCATAATAAAAAAAGGAGTTGAAAATATTATTAGAAACCAAAATCACAATGCCACTAAGATACAATGAATGGGTAGCCAACCTTGTGCCTGTCAGGAAGAAGAACAGAGAGATAAGGCTCTGTGTGGACTTTAGGAATTTGAACAGGTTCTCTTTGAAAGACAATTATCCATTACCAAAAATGGATCATATCTTACAGAGAGTTGTTGGAGAGAAGAGGATCTCTATATTTGAAGGATACTCAGGGTATAATCAAATATTAGTAGTGGAGGAAGATAAAAAGAAAACAACTTTTACCACTCCCTGGGGTACTTTTATGTATGAAAATATGCCCTTTGGATTGATGAATGTAGGAACCACGTTTCAAAGGGCCATGGATATTGCTTTTATTGGTGAAAATGAAAGGTTTGTGGTTATTTATCTCGATGACATCACTGTATTTTCAACATATGATGAAGAACATTTACAACACTTGAAGCAAACTTTTGAGAAATGCAGAAGGTATGGCATATCACTTAATCCTAAAAAATCACACTTTGCCATGGATGAAGGAAATCTTTTAGGACATATTGTTTCCCCTGAAGGTATTAAAATAAATCCAGAAAGAGTCAATTCTATCCAACAAATAGATATTCCAAGAAACAAGAAGTCTATTCAGTCCTTCATTGGTAAAATTAATTTTTTGAGGAGATTTATACCTAATTTTGCATAGATTATCAAATACATCACTGACATGTTGAAAAAGGATGCAGAAATTAAGTGGATACCTGAAGCTAAATAATCTTTTGAAAGAATTAAGCAGGCTCTTGTTCAGGCCCCTATTCTCATTAGTCTAGATTACTCCAAAGGATTCATGATTTTCTCCTTTGCATCAGAAAACACCACAGTTGTTGTTCTTCTGCAAAGAAATGAGAAAGGATATGAGAAACCCATCTCCTTTTTTAGAAAAACCCTCAAAGACTCTGAATTGAAGTATGATATAATGGAAAAACAGGCTTATGCCCTGGTAAAGTCTCTAAAGTCCTTTAGAGTATATGTTCTTCAATATGAGATTATAGCTTATGTCCCAAGCAGCGCAGTTAAAGAAATATTGGTTCATCCTCACTGTGAAGGAAAGAGAGGAAAATGGATAACCAAAATTCTGGATTATGATCTCACCATAAATCCTACTCAGCTGAAAAAAGGTCAAGGCCTTGCCAAATTAATGACAGAATCTAATTGCAAAGCAATTGGGTTGTATCATCTTTCAAACAAGGCACATGATTCTTCTTTCCATATTGAAGAAACAAATTCACAGGTAAACAACAAGTATGTTTCTTCACCATGGTACAAAGATATCATATTTTTTCTGTTGAATTTTCAATCTCCCCCAGAGTTGGATAAATCAAAATTTGGATCATTAAAGTTAAGAGTAGCAAAGTATTGCATTATTGATCAGATCTTATTCTGGAAAGAGCCTAATGGTTTTTTGCTAAGGTGTGTTGATGTGAAAGAAGATGAACAATATTTTCATGATCTACATCATGGTGTGCGTGGAGGCCATCATCATTGGAAAGCTACTGCCTTCAAGATTCTTAGGGCGGGCTATTACTAGCCAGTTCTATTCTAAGATATTTTTGCTCGGGTCGGGGCATGTGAACCCTGTCATAAATTTGATGGAAAGCATATAATTATGTCCTTGCCTCTAAAACCAATCATCACTCATGGCCCATTCCAACAGTGGGGCTTAGATTTCATCGGAAAGATCAACCCTTCATCTTCAGGACAACACAGATGGATTCTTATAGCCACTAATTACTTTACAAATTGGATCGAAGCAATTCTGACTCATAATGCAACAGACAAGGTAATCATGGACTTTCTCAAAGGATATATCTTTTATAGCTTTGGTTGTCCTAAATAACTAGTCACTGATAACACACAAGCCTTTAAATCTGATTCCATGATTGAATTCTGTAATAAGTACAGTATCAAATTGGTCCACTCTACTCCCTATTACCCCCAAGGGAATGGGTTAGCAGAGTCCTCCAATAAAACTCTGATAAGGATTATAAAAAAACTACTGGCAGAAAATAAAAAATCTTGGGATTCCAAATTAAGGTTTTCCCTGTGGGCAGATCGTATCAGCAACAAAAATTCTATTTGGACTTCTCCTTTCCAGATGGTATATGGGACATAAGTTATTCTTCCAACTCAATTAGGCCTACCGGTTTTAAAGCTCCTGCAAGAAGAGTTAGAAGACCCTAATGATCTACAAAGGATGATTTTTCAAATGATTGAGGTTCAATAGGTCAGAGAACAGATGAATCAAAAGGTTGTTGCTGACCAGAGCAAAGTCAAAGCCACATTTGACAAAGGAACTAAGAAATATATCTTTAATTAAGGGGGTTTGGTGTTAAGATGGGATGCCAGGAGAGAGGATAAAGAAAAACATGGTAAGTTTGATAACCTATGGTATGGTCCCTTCAAGATAGTCAAGGTAATGGACAATAACACTTTTCTCCTGCATAATTTGGATGACACAAAAACTTCTCGAGGCTCAGTAAATGGGAGGTTCTTGAAACACTATTTTCTCTAAAGACTGATCAGGCTTTTAGTTTGTATAGTAGGTTTACTTTCAATAAAGAATCCATATAACCAATGGACTTGTTTTTACAGTTATGTTGTGAATAAATACTGATAGATGCAGGGAGATCAGTGAATCTGAAATAAAGGAAAAGGCATTGGTATGCAGTTCTTGCAGTTTATTATCAAAACTCCATCCCCAGAAGGAGCCAATGTTAGTTTCTAATTTTTATCTTGATGTAGTAAGACTCCTTAATCATAGACCCTTTCTACCTGCACTTCTTGTCTACTTTCATTTGATTTTAATCCTTGTTTTCATCTTGTTATGTTTTTCATTTATTCTTTTTGTACAACTTCTTTAAGTTTGGAGTTTTAAAACCTAGTTTTAAATGATGTGTCACTTCATATGTCTATTTGAATTTTGTAAATTCAAATCTCTCCTAGTCATTTATAGCGCTACTGGAATAACATTATTCCCATAACGCAAACATAATTATGCCTGAATATGCGCCTGCCACCCTGATTCTGTTATGATTACACATATCGTGGACTAAGAATTCGCATGTCTCCCACGATATCTCTCAAATCATTTTATGATTCAAACCATTACACGATCAGATTGTTCTGTACCTGCAACTGATTCATTTCAAAACGTTCAATTCCCAATGATCATTATCTAAACCCGCCACTTGTTATTATGATCTTGTTGAATTATAAGCACAGGTATTTTTCTCAGAGGAACTGTTATATGTTAACAGTTGCAGGTTGTAAACTCAAATCTGATCAGTTCTTGTTGTAGCATTGTGTTCCATGGCACCTAAGAGAAGTCGGCAAGTGGTCATATTGGAACCTGAGGGAACTAAGCTTCATGAGGCATATCCACAGATGGTGTAGAGATTTAGAGATGCTGGCTGGTTTGAATTCCTTACTACCTTCCAAGGTCACGACAAACATGTCTCATTGGTGTTTTCACAGAACCTCGATGGTTTCGGGGTGGAGATCGTGAAGTTGTTAATGCTGGTGACAGAACAAACAATTGCCAAGGATTGCAGGTTGGTGGTTGGAGGAGAACGATGGTGGAGGAAAGAGCATGTAGAAAAAAAGTTTGTCAATCAATTCTTACTTCCAGACAAACAAAACCCGAACTGGAAAAAGGGAGTTCCTCACAGCTGGATTAGAACATAATGGAACACTGCCCTAATCGTTATCCATAGGTATATCACATGCGAAGGTAGATTCTCCCTGATTTATATCTATCACATTAGGTTATTAATGCATCTAAATGGAGATTATATTTTAAATCTGCCTTACTTTCTCCTCAAAGTCTTGACAAAAATGTCAAAAAGAGTGCAATCACACCCCTCCAATGCAAAGAGTAGCTTGTTTCGTCAGGTTTTAATTAAGAATCTAGTCATGTCTACCCTGAGAGAAGTACATAAACCCTAGAGCTGGCTCATGCAACCCCTAAATCCTAACCCACATTCCAACAAACAGAATAAAGGAAAAGGGAAAAGAACTGTTACACAGGAGTCAAGTGTTCCAGTTGATGAAACCCCTGTTAAAGAATAATTGCCTGCCATCAGGGTAACAAGGACCAACATAGGTAAGAGACCTAAATTGGAAACAAAAAATGAAATTTTTCCTGAGGCAGATTTAAAAACAGAAGAAGACTCTGATGAATATTGTGATGTTACACTCTTAGCCAAGCAATCCAAGCATAAAGCTCCAGAAACTAGTAAGAGAGGTGTGGTAGTTAATAGACAAAGGAAGGAAAATGTGCATGTGTCTAAAAGATCTAGGAGGAATTCGACCAGAATTACCAACAAATACAGGTTGAGATCTAAAGCTATGTTCGATCCTTCAATCAAAAAGGAATATGTCATAGTTATACAAGATCATTTCGAGGATGCTGAAACAAATTTCAAACAAAAGGAAAACAAACCCTCACTACATAAAAAACCAGCAGATAAAGGGAAGCAGATTGTTGCACTCTCTACAGGACCTGTAACAAGAGACACTACTAGATTGTCACGAGCCAGAACATCTGCTGAAGGTACAATTAAGGTCCCTGAAAGTACAAAAATCCATATTGTAGGTTCAGACCTCATATCAAACATACCTGGAGCCATGGATTCAGCTAGTTCAGATGAAGAGCACAGTTCAGGACTGGTTTCTAGGTACTAGATTAAATTAAGAGAGCCTAAGGCTGATATAAATCTGAATGAGCATTCACTTGCAGATGAGTTCCCTGAATTTATGGTCAAGGTCAGAACTGAAAAAGCAAATATCAAAGGACTCTGAAAGGTGGTGAAACAACCGAAGAAAGAGAAAGCTCGCGTAGAACAATGGAGTGCCAGGCAACAAGAAAAGCTTCAAGGCTTCAAGAAGAAGAAAAAAGAGAAAAAGGAATTGCTCAAAGAGATCAGAGAAATAAAATTCAAACTCTACTGGAATAATGTTGTACTCATCACAAAGCTCAAACAAAAGACTACCAAAGATACTGTTGTTGTCATACCCTAAAGGCTAAATGGATAATTTGGCACATTATCAAATTTTGATGTTTAACAACGAGAAAGGGAAAATCTACTTATTTTGGCTTATGAAAAGCAAATATTTCAAAATACATAACCAGATCAAACTAATTCCTTTTTTGTAGAATCAAATGTAATGCTGGCAAGATCATGCAATATTAAGTTGTTGAGCAATAATCTATTTTTGGAATGTAAATGCTCTTTTTGAGCAAACCTCCCTAGTACATAGATGTTATTCGGATCTATTCATTAAGAGCACACTAGAAGATACGATTTGGAGTATGGTGAATAGTTTAAATAGGCAGAGGAAAGACTCTGTTCAGGTCGAAAAATTGGAGATCCAGAGGACTTGTTTTGTGAAACTCCTTGTAAAGGAATTTATGTTCTATTTGACACTTAATAGCAAAGGCATATGGATGGTTAGACACTCTTTTCTACTCTATTTTTATTTATTCATGCTTGAATTCATTATTCATACTGTAATGCATTTGTTTCTTGATTGTTAATTAATACAGTATAGAATATGCTCTGGGAATTAATTTGAAGTTTTGATTTCAAGCTGATGTTCTTGTTTCTTTATGATATTCTGAGACAAGAATTTATGTGAAGTTGACAAATTGAAGGTGCCATCATCTCTTTTTCTTATTGGTTTAATCCATCTATGTGCCTACCTTTTACTCAGTCAATGGGATATGCTATGTTCTGATCTTGATTTTCATGTTATGTTATAACCTTGAGCCAGTTTTCAACCACTGTATTCAAAAAACCAAATTATAAAAACCTCCTAAACACTTTGCAATAAACCGATGATGCCCTAGCTTTCCCTCTCACAGTCAAGTGCAACTTTAGGGACTAACAAGACCCAAGTGAAATAAGCCAAGGCCAACATTCAATCCTATGATTGATGTTGAGAAATGAAAGATGTTTCTAGTTAGATCATGAAATGCAGATGAAGAGGAGATGATTTGGATGGAAAAATCCACCTCGGATATCTTCCAAGATGATAAAAGTGATACTCTTCATGTAAAGGTTGATTGGTGAAGCCTAATTTAGGGAAATATAACTTAGGGAAACAAATTAGAACAATATTGGGTACCAAATCCTGATGACACAAGACTTGGATCTATTCCAATTAATACCATAGTTTGGGAATGGATTCCAAAGAAAGAACATTGCAAGAAGACCAAGATAAATAAATGTGGTGCAGAAGTTGTACTTGATATACTTGAGTGAATACCATGAGATCGGGTGGAGATGATTCATGAATGTAATTTTGTCCTTTGAAGGATGTATTAATATAGATGAAGATACCCTTTTCAATGTTTGTTGTATATCAAATATTCTCTTTATATTTGTTTTAGGAGTTTTATATTATTTAATACATATATGAAAATTTTTGTTCAACTTCAATGTATTCATGTAATGATGCTTTATGCAAATTACATGACACCATTCAATATTTAAATTTTCAATGTTTTTTTTTAGATCAACATAACTTCTCACTATATCAGACTTACATAATCAAATCCAATAATGCACTTAAAAGTATTTTATATACTTGGTCTAGTAAAACTACATTAGAGTAGATAATTATTATTATTTTCAATATAAAACGTGTAAACACTTCATGAATAAATACTAGACACTTGTGAAGTGAGTTTTCCCTAATATTCCTTATTATATTTGATATAAATCAAACTGTACTACTCTATTGCATTCTCATTCACAATAATTTGATTTTGATAGTTAAACAACACAAGTAGACTTTTAAAATATTTTCTCTTGTAGAATCTAAAGTGGTGCGAACATTGTACTAATTGTACTAGTATAATAACTTAGACTCAACACAGATACAATAGTTACTTAATGTCAATAATCAAAATGGTTAATAATAGTAACAAATACAATTAATATGTTTTTAAACAACTTTATAAGTAAGTATTTTCTTACACAAACTATTATTCATGAGTAAATTCTTGATAAACTTTTATTTAATACATAAATAGAAATATTAATGATAATAGAAATAATGTAAGGAATACAAGTTTCATAGGAATATTAATATGTTTATTTAATGCATAAATATAAATATTAATGATAATAGAAATAATGTAAGGAATCCAAGTTTCTAATGAATATTAATATGTTCTTTTCAATATAATATGTTTAAACACTTCCTGAATAAACATTGAACACTTGAAATAACTAGTTAAGGTTTTTCATCTTTCCTCTTGTATTTGAAGAAAATCAAATAGTACTACTTTATCACTATTCTAATTCATGATTGATTTTGATTGTTAAACTGATTAATAATAAATATTCAATAATATATTATTAACATCAATTCCATTAAATAGTATCTAATGTTGTAAGTTAGGTCGAGGGCTCCTGTAGATGGCGGTGGCCTCCTCCATATCTCTCTCCTCTCCTTCGCAAGAGTCTGGCCTTTCTCACCCCCCGACCCCTCCTCCTAGGTCTATCTCTATGAGACACTCAGGCGACTCCTCCAGCTCCAAATCTAGAGCTCCTCCCTCTTGCGTTCCTTCATTTCCAGAAGGAGTGGCAGGCTCATCCTCTATTGTTCCACCATTGCCCATTCCGGCCTCCTTTAGAGACATGGTCTCTCAAGGTCACGTTTCTGGATTTTCTCAAGTGGTCCATGAAGCTCCAGATCTCGTGATCCCTGTGCCTCAGGAAGCGACGATTCATGAAGGTTTCTTTAGATCTAATTCTCTATTTTGTAGGTTTAATGGCCTATGGCCTCGCCTGGTAGATATGCACTCTTGGATTGCTTCATAATGGAATCCCCTCCTTGAGGAGGAATCTCATGTTCGCCCTTGTGTAAAAGGTTTCTTCGTAGTGATTTTTTCCTCTTCTAAAGATAGGGATTTGATTTGCAGTTTCAGGCCCTAGTTCTGGGGCAGGTCGGGTCTTTCTATGCAGCTTTGGACCCCTTCTTTCAACCCCTCCTCAGCTTCCATCCCTTCATCCCCCATGTGGGTAAGGCTCCCTGGCCTGCCTATTCATTTTTGGGGTGATTCTTCTCTCAACCATATTGGGAATGCTCTTGGCAAGTTTCATAGTAGCAGTCTAGAAACTAAATTGGGCTTCAGTACCTATGCACAGATCTGTGTAGAGATGGATTTCAATAAAGGATTCCCAACACGAATCACTCTTCAAGGGAAGAACTATTCTTGGACGCAGAAGCTCGACTATGAGAGTATTCATTTTAGGTGCAGAAATTATTTTGAAACAGGGCACTTAGCCAACAACTATCATAAACTCCCTAAGAAAAAAAGAAACCCTAAGAGTCAACGCAAGCCCACATGGTGGGTAGGAGATCTTCCAGAGCACCAAAGCATAGAACCGGCTAAGGATACCCCAGACGAGGAAGATACAAACGTTGTACCACAGAAAACAGAACAAGATACTTATGTTCAGGAGCAAGGGCCTCCTTCCCCAAAAAATCCCAAGGGGAAGGCTCAGGCAGAAACCAATCCAACCATATTTCCAGGCATATCTTAGCCTGAACACCAAACCTCAATTTGGGCCGACTTAGTTGATGAAGAAGGCCCTCGATGGAAAGCCAATCTCAGGAAAGCAAAGAATGGTAGACCGTGTCAAAAAGGAAAAAAAACTTTCAACTTAGAAAGGATTTAATGACCCGAAGCTGCACCGAGTTGCTGAAATAGTATGGTTTCCCAAGCTTCTTTCTGTTTTAGTTCAATTAGGTATGTCCCTCTGAATTACCAAGAAAAATTTCAGATGTAAAGAACCCAGTGGATCCCCCACTATTTTTTTAATACAAAACTCTAACCGTTACTGTCAAAAAAAAAAAAAAAAATCAATTCCATTAAATAAATTTACATGTAAGAAATTTCTCGTGTTTATGAAGTAAACCTCGATCATTTACTTAGATTTTAATACAAATAATAATAATAAATTAATTTTGATCATTACAAGGGTAAACCTAGACTTACTCATGAAATATTTTCTCTTTTGGACTCTAAAATGGTTCCAACTTCCTATAATAAAATATATTACTCAACTGAGACAATATTAGTTACTATGACAATAAAAAAAATCTTTTTAGTAACAAACACATTGGTATTATATCCTTCAATAGCTTCAATTTATGTAAATTTGATTTTATTCAGTTTATCATGATAATTTTATCACACAAATGGTGAATATATACATTCAAAGTAGTGAACCAAGCAATTTTCTAATTCCTCAATTTGAAAAAACACAATCTTGCTAATTTAGTTCTAAATTCTAGATCCAGTATTTTTGATCTAGATCCATTCTTTTTCTTAACACACATGTTAAGATGTAAGTAAATTGGGATCCATTATTTTGATCTAGATTCACTTAACTTTCAATAAAAAAATAAAATAATAATAATGGAAATAAATTATGTTGCTATTCTAATTTATAATTGTTTTTTATTGTTAAAATGGTAAACTTCAACTTACTTTTATATAATATTTTGTCTCGTAGACTATAAAATGTTGTCAACCTCCTAATATAATAAAATATCACATTAAAAAAAAACAATATTACTTACTATATCAATAATTAACATCGTTATAGTAACAAACACACTCATATTATGTCATTAAACAACTTTTATATAGGTTGCTTTAAAATTGTGCCAACCTTGTACTAGTATAGTAACTCAACACAACACAATAGTTACTATATTAAATTATAATTAAATTGGTTAGTACTAGAAACATACACAATATTAATGTCATTAAATAACTTTAATCAACTTAACTTTTGATACAAACTATAAATAATAAATTAATAGAAATAATGTCAAGTTTAAGACTTGAAAGATTTGCTTCAACAAGTTTATGTAAATTTGTAACATCCCTCTCTTATTTTATTTAAAAACACATCAATTAACTACATGTTATAAACATTAGATACAACATCATAGGGTGAATTTTTTCTTCTTCTTTTTTTTGTCAAAATAAATATGCAAATTTAATAGAAAAAAATCCATTTACCAAAACTTTGTAGTTACAATCCTACAAACTATCTTTATACCCATAATAGGAATTAATTATTTAACTTTCCCTACACAAATTAAGCACGCTTGCGCAAGTTACACATAGCCAACATGTTGGAGATACTTCACACACACCTAGGAATTCTTTTTCCTAAGGTTTTCCCTATGTTTACTAGTCATTATTCACTCTCCTATAGTCTAGGGAGAATATTCCTCTAAGAGAATATTCTCTTCAGTTCACACTTCAGTTTGATCAGTTGAGTGGAGTCTAGATGCCACATTGGGATCATCACCATGAAACATTGATATCATTACCAACTAATGTGCATTGTCCTTGGGATCATCACCAGACTAGCGAATTACTCATGATTCCATGATATCCTCCTCACTTCACTCATTTTCAGTCAGTTAATTGAAGACTAAGAGACTAGTTAACTTAGACTAGGTGGAAATTAACTTTTGTAACTTCCTGATAGACTAGACTAGGTGGCAGTTTACTCTCGTAATTGTTGGTGTGTGTCCAGATCACTCTAGACAACCACTATGGGGAATTGGATTCTCCTCCAGTGCCCTTTAGTTGAGTTATATAGAGTATATCATGTGTAAATTATCAGTCATTCATTTGGTTAATGAGAATTCTTCCATTATTTCTCTCATGTTTCTCTTTTCTCATATTTTCTCTGCAAAGTATGTATGTCATTTGCTAGCTAGATATTTTCTGTGCAGGTTCAACACATTCACATGGTATCAAAGCCAACAGACTGCTAGGAAAAGGACACACCAAAATCTTTTTGCAGGTACTAAAGACAGAAGAAAGAAATAGGAAAGATGTAATCTATGTTTTACTCGCCGAAAATACTTCTCATGCCTCATAACTATTTGGAGTGGAATCCAAAAATTCTGCTTCATCTCATATGCAAAGGCTTGTAGCAAACAAGTATGGAAATGGAAGTAGAGACTGATTCTGACGATGAGAAAAATGACTTTCTCAATAGACAAGATATGGCCATAGGATGTATCTGTTTGTCTATTTCTCTTGAAATTTTCCACCAAGTATATGAGGAATCACGAGATTCAACTCCAAATGAAATATGGAGAAGATTGGAGGTTCTATTTGAGAATAAGGAAAATTTCATGCAGGATATTCAAAATATAGATCCAGAAGAGAAACCATAAGAAAATCAAGCCTCTTATTATGAAGAGTCTTATACACCAGTATCTGCACAAAATTGTATTCCATTAATTACAGATGATGTCTACTCCATTTCAGATTTGTTTTTTGAATTTCATGTGGAATATATATTTCATGCATCTCATGGGTCACATGTAGACACTTTTCCATGCGCCATGCATGGATCTTAGGAGAAAAATTCATGCATCTAAGGAGACAAAAGGGAGCCATGCACATTAGATTAAATTATGATATTTTATGAGAAAAAATTGTAGAAAAAAATTGTATATTTTAATTTCTATCGGAAAAATACCCAATTAAAAAAAAATCGTTCAAAACAGAGTTCGGGAAGTGAAGTTATGATAATTTTAAAATCTGTAAATTTTCAGCATTTTTCCAAAAACGACCACATGATTTTCAAAGTTTCATCCAAACTTCATTTGGATATTCTTTATTACAAAAAGAGAATGTAGATATGTGTGGAAAATATCACTGGTGCATCTACTTCATCATATCCATGTAGACATATACATCTTCAACCAGCACAAGCTTGCACAGTTGCAAGGTCTTCCTAGAGTGAAGGAAAGGGTTGCTTAACAACTGCTTTTTGTTCCTTCTCATTTTATTTTATGCATTGTAATTTGAGGGATTTTTTTTTCCCATGAGGTTGTCCCTCTTTCCTCATTTTTTCAGTGTCTCATTCTTATATGCATTGTACAATGAATACCTAACATGGAGTTGTACTGAATATTGAAGACACCGAAAAAATGGAATTTCCAAAAGAATTCATTCTTACACCGTACAATTTCTTTGCATGGAAGGAGGATATGATAGTGCATATTTGAAGAAGAGGATTATACAGGTTAACCATGAACACAGAGACCGAACCCATATCAACCATAGAAAAATCCAAGTATCTGAATCGAATGGATGAAGTGTTTGGAACTATTTGCAATCTCATTTCTATTGAACTCCTTTTTCACATATCCTCTTGTAAAACCCACAATGAAGCCTAGAACACCATAGAAGGTATTTTTGGAAAACAATACGAGACAAGGGGACACATGCTCGAGGTGTAATTGCTCACTTTGAATCCAAAAACCTTTGACAATCTCCAAGATTTCTTTATCGAATATAAGGATTTTTTGTTGTAACTCAAGGCTTGCGGGGTTGATAAATCTAAGGAGGAGAAACAAATGGTTCTTACCATTCTCTCGAAACTTGGTCCAGAATACTCAGTGTTTGTATCCACATTTCATTCAGTTAGGCTCTCCTTTGGAGCCACTTGGACGATGCCCTCTCTTGAGGCCTTTATCGAGTCTCTGAAACAAGAGCATACCAAGCTCATCAATATGGGAAAAATCAATTTCCCAAAGGCACACGCACTTACTATGAAATATGGTAGTGGTCATAAAAAAAAAAATCTAAAGACAAAGAAAAAATGAAAGCACATGCAAATCCAAAGAAGGAAGGATACTCAAAACCCTTCAACGATGCCTCCGGATCCAAACGTGGAAAGGGAAGAAAAGGGGAGCAATGCACTTACTTTCATAAAGGATTCCATCGAAAATCTACATGTATGTAGAAATAAATAGATCAAATGGTCGAAATACTTCAACAAAATAATCTTGGAGGTCGCATCCTTGAGGGTGCCAAAAAGAACAAGTCAGAAGATTAGAATCCCAAGAAAGGAAATTATAACCATGATTTGATTGCCATCAACTCCTCTCCCAATTCTTAGATTGTAGATTCAGGAGAATAACACCACATGGTAGCCACAAAATAAGTCTACTCTTCATTGGATTAATGTAAAGGTCCTCCTATTTTGATGGGGGACAACTCTCCAGTCGAGGTCACCGAACAAGGAAGAATTGAACTCACAAACGAAAGCTTCGAGAATGTGCTACATGTTCCAAAAATTTATGTCAATATTCTCTTCGTGTATCATATGACAAAATACGACACCAAAAAGAGGGTTGTATTCACACCTGATGTTGTGGATATCTATGACATGAAAACCAATTCCAAGGTTGCTACTGGTGAGTTAAATTGCCAATCCAAACTCTACACATTTTTTGAATTTATTGAACCAGATTCTGCATTATTGCTTACCCATGCTGATGAAAGCAGTAGGATATGGAATGAAAGGTTCTGACATTTAAATTCCAGATATATGCAATAGCTTAGCAAGCAAGGAATGGTTTATGATCTACCTGAAATCCACTTCTCCAAAGGAATTTGTGAGGGATGTGTTCTTGGAAAACACTCTCAAAGAGAAATTCGACAAAGGAAAGACTCAAAAGGCTTCCTTTCCTTTAGATCTGATCCATAGTGATATAATTGGACCTTTTCCTCATCTATCAATCAATAAATCAAGGTATGTGCTCATTTGTTTTTGATGATTTCCCACGCTTCACATGGAATTTCTTTCTTAGGAAAAATCATATGTATTTCAACACCTCAAATATTTCAAAGACCTTGTTGAAACACATTTAGGAAAGAATATCAAAGCCATTTAAATAGATAATGGGGGGGAGTATGTCAACCATGAGATACAAAATATTTGTCTTGAGGCCGGGATTCAGTTGTAGAACATGGTTCCCTATACTCTACAACAAATCATAGTTGTTGAGCAAAAAAATAGATCTCTAGAAGAGATGGCATCTTGCATGCTACATGCAAAGTCACTTCCATAGAGATTATGGGCTAAAGTACTTAATTGTGCAACCTACATCCAAAATATATCTTCCCATAGATCTGTCAAGGATAAAACCCCCTTTGAGTCTCGTTGCAGCCTCAAACCAGAAGTGACCCACTTCTGCATATTCATTTCTTGTGCATGGGCCATGATTCCCTCTCAGAAGAGGAAGACACTTGATCCATAGAGCACAAAGTGTATATTTGTTGGATATCCCAACGGTGTGTAGGGATACATACTCATTGATATTTCCTTAGATCGGCTCATCATTGAGCATAGTGTCCAATTCGAGGAAAGTGTCTTGCATGTACCTCAGTAACCACACACATACACTTTTGTTCTTCCACCTGTCAAAGATGATGCACATGCACATGACGAATCTTCTTTAGATGAGAGTTTTGATTCAGAGGATTCATATGATTTAGATACCAAGTCAATGTAGTTATATGTAGAGTCAGTGCATGCAGATGCAGTTGCAGAGCTAGAGTCAAGGCCCAAGTGGGACAAGACTACTCTTCAGGATGTAGGGGATCTTGTAGGGGATCCAAATGATACTAGGAGGACTTGATTTGATTTGGAGGAGCCTCCACTTTCACTCACTGCCACTCAACTGATGCCACCTAGAAATATTTTCTTGGTTCAGTATTTAGATACATGGTCCTATGGTGAGGCTACTGGAAATTCCTTTTGGGAATCCTCCATCCAGGAGGAGTACAAATCCCTCCTCAAGAACCAGACTTGGGATCTGGTTCCCCTTCCTTCATGAAGGAAAATTTTTAGGTGTAGATGGATCTACATGACCAAGAGCGCAACGAATGTACATTTTATCAGATACAAATCCAGTCTAGTTTCCAAAGGATTTCAGCAGGTGCATGGCATTGACTATGATGAGACCTTCGCTCCATTAGCGAAGATGGATTCTATATGTTTGTCACTTTCCATTGTGGCAGCCAAGGGGTGGGAATTCCATCAGATAGACGTGAAGAATGCATTTATTCATGATGATCTATCTTAGGAGGTCTATATGGAGCAGGCCTAGGGATTTATGCAGGATTCATCTTTGGTATGTCGACTGAAGAAGTCTATTTATGGCCTCAAGTAGGCCCTGAGGGCATGGTATGCCAAGATGGAATCCTACCCGTTGTCACAGAACTTTTTACGTTGTAAGTCAGACCAGAATGTTTACATGCTCAGGATGACTGATTCACTTCTACTCCTTTCTATATGTTGATGATTTGTTGATGACCAATTGATGCAATCAAGAGGATTCTGCATGACAGGTTCCTGATTACGTACATGGGTCTGCTACATTTATTCCTTGGAATCGAGATCAGTTAGCATCAAATTGTCTCAGGCCAAGTATGCACAAGATCTCCTTGAGAGATTTCACATGACAGACTGCAAGTCTGCCCCGACTCCTTTCCTATCATAAGTTAGACTTGAGGATGGCAGGGACACCCCGTTGGTGGAAAAAACACTACATAGACATCTATTGGGGAGCTTGTTATATCTCACACACTCCAGACCAAACCTCTCCTTGGCAGTTGGAGTAGTCTCCAAGTTCATGAAGCAGTCGCATGAGCTACATTGGAAGGATGCAAAGTGTATCCTTCGATACGTACAAGGCACCATCACCTTTTGGATTCACTATGTGACATAATCTACATTGGACCTCATCAGGTTCATTGATTTTGACTGGGATGGTGATAACATTGATCGGAAGTCCACATCTAGTTACTCACTTAGTCTTGGTTCTGGGCGTGTTTGTTGGTCAAGCAAGAATCATGCCATTATTTCTCTATATTCATCCTAGGCATAGTACAAAGGGGTACTTAACATGACCATTCAGGCTATGTGGCTATGACATTTTCTCACTGAGTTGGGAATTCAGTTTCACTGACTGATCATCATCTGGTGTGACAACCAGAGCACTCTGAATTTCTGTGGAGTTCTAGTTCAGAAGCATCATATGAAGCACAATGAGATCCACATGCACTACATCTAAGACTTAGTACACAAGGGGATCATCGACCTGTAGTTATTTCCTTTAGCATAACATACTATAGACATCTTCACCAAGACCTTCACTGAGCAAAAGTTCCATTCTCTACGCAATCGTCTTGGAGTGGACACAATTTCCGAGAAAATGTTAGTTCTTTTGTTTTTACATACATTGTACTTTGAGGGGGGGGTTTCCCATGAGTTTTTCCCTCTTTCCTCATTTATTTCAGTGTATCTTTTGTATTTGGGTACCTAACATGGCCTCGTTTTTTGGGATTCATTCTTTATTTTCACCATAGTGATGTTCAGGGGGGGTGTTGGAGATACTTCACACACCTATGAATTATTTTTCCTAATTTTTTCCCTATGTTTACTATTCATTAGTCAGTGTCCTATAGTCTAGGGAGAATATTCCTCTAAGAGAATATTCTCTTCAGTTCACCCTTCAGTTTGATCAGTTGAGTGGATTCTAGATGCCACATTGAGATCATCACCAACTAATGTGCATTGTCCTTGGGATCATCACCATCCTAGCGCATTACTCATGATTCCTTGATCTCCTCCTCACTTCACTCTGTTTCAGTCAGATAACTGAAGACTAAGAGATTAGTTAACTCATACTAGGTGGCAATTTACTCCTGTAACTGTTGGTGTGTGTCCAAATCACTCTAGACCACCACTGTGGTGCATTGGCTTCTCCTCCAGTCCGCATTAGTTGAGTTATATAGAGTATGTCATGTGTAAATTATCATTCATTCATTTGGTTAATGAGAATTCTTTCATTCTTTCTTTCTTGTTTCTCTTTTCTCATATTTTCTCTACAAATTGTGTATGTCATTTGCTAGCTAGATATTTTCTGTATAGGGTCAACACATTTACATAATAGGACCCTTGTAAGGCCTCATACAAATTCCAAAAGTCTAACCAGTAATGTGATTAACGATAATATGTAAGCATGTTATGAAAATGCAACACTTAGTTGCTCTACCTTTGGTTTACGTCAAAGGTGCAATTCTTATTTTTATTGGGTACGCTAATCACATTTTTTAATTTTAAGGAATGGTAAGTATACACAATATATATGAGATAAATTTTAAAAATAACATATAGCTTATTAATTAAAATTTATCACAAACTAGCAATACATACACATTACAAATTCATTATTAGACACAATAAGAAACCTATAACATGAATACATAAACATTAAAGACAATATCTCTAGTTTACCCATCAACGATTAATGAAATACAATTTGGTATAATTCCTCAATTTTCATTGATATAATTTTCATTGATATATTTGACCAAGTCAAACCCTCCGCTTCCACTATAATTAAGAATTATAGTTTCATAATCCACATAAGACCTTGAGATCCGACTTAGTTCTTGTTAGCTTTAGTTAATAACTAGATTATTACAGGATATCATTAACAAGGATATCGATGACTTCTAAAATACAATCATTAGATTAATTCATTCCTAAAAGTTGTTAATATTAAAGAGTAATTATAATAATAAGTTTAAATTGCACCACCATTGTTAACAAGTTAATTTGTACCGCCATTTGTAACTAATTAGTAATACTATAACTATCAAACAACCATTGATTGTCTACATTTAAAACTTCTAGCTAGAGTGGAACAATTCTTAATAAGAACAACCAACATTAATACATTTTAAGGTATGATTCTCAATTCATTTAATACATTGTAGAACAATTTTTACATTC
The DNA here is from genome assembly GCA_009831015.1 of Picea engelmannii. NCBI lineage: Eukaryota > Viridiplantae > Streptophyta > Pinopsida > Pinales > Pinaceae > Picea > Picea engelmannii. Next base: position 1,159,463 of record ML777614.1, read on the forward strand.
AAAAGTCATTGCCATACTGATCAACAAGTGCGCTGAGCCTTAAGTACACACAGATCTACTTGTGTTTGGAGAGGATCCCATCTCAATTGCGAATTGATTATGTAATCCAAAAATTGGGGTTAACCATCTCATGCATCCCATCTCAACTGCGAATTGATTATCCACTACTGAAATATCGTGATTAACGATGACAAAACTAGAAAATCAAGAAATGGATAATACATAAATTAAGTTATGAAAACATAAATGGATAATACACTAGCACAGCCGTGAGTACATAAATGGATAATACACTAGCACAGCCGTGAGTACTCACGGCTGGTGAACGCCGAAAGGTTTACGGCTGGCTTGTTTATCGAAGGAATGACGGCTGGTTTAACCGAACGGAATGCCAAAAGTTGTAACTCTAGATCGATATAATACGAATCGAACAGATGGTAGCATTTCACATCCACGCCCACACAAATGAAACGGTAGCAGTTAACATCCACGGGGCCATACGCATCTGTCCAGCTTCTTAATCGGGCCATATCCATCCGTCCAGCTTCTTAATTAGTGTTATTATTTCTTAATCATTGAACGTGGCAATTTGGTGATGAGCAAGTAATTTTTTAATCTTATTTAGTAAATGTGAAAAAGTAATCACATAAACGTACACCTTTATAAATGAGCGGAAGTTAATTTATCAAAATCTCATCCATTGATTAGAGAGGACGACGAAGAATATGCCAGCATCTTCAATTGCCAACCCTAAGATTAAAATTTATGATTAAAAGGTGATTAATTGTACCCATTATCAATAGGTATACGCCTTTCGGCGTAATAAATTAAATTATGAAAAATTGAGTTATAAAAACATTAATATTATGTTTGTTTATAATATAATAATAGGGAAATTTGACATGAAAAAGGGTGAATTGTGAAAACCTTAATATTATGATTAAAATTTAAATGAAATGATTTTACATGTATTTTATATTTAAAAAGAATTTAAATGAAATGATTTGTCATATAAAGAAAAAAATATATTCATATAATATATATATATATATATATATATATATATATATATATATATATGACAAATCATTTTATTTAAATTTTAAAATATAAAATACATGTAAAATCATTTTATTTAAATTTTAAGCATAATATTATGGTTTTCACATTTCACCCTTTTTCATGTCAAATTTCCCTATTATTATAGGGATAAACAAACATAATATTAATGTTTTCATAACTCAATTTTTCCCTATCAAATTTTACTATTACTGTACAAACAAACATGTTTTAAAACAGAAACAAAATTATCACAAACATAGAAATCACTTACTAGTAAAGTTGATGATGATGACTTTTTCAATGTAAATTTTAATTTTATTCATATTTTTGTAATTTTATTTAACAATTTGAATATATTAAAAAATAATCATTTTTAAGTTAAGCATATATAAAATAAATGTTCATTCTTATTAAACTATTGAGAAATCATGGAAGATATCATTTTGCATACTATTAAAAATGGCATCTAATAAAAATTTGAGAAAATGTGGTGTGATAAAGAGTTAGAGGAAAAAAGAAAGTTAAGGCATTATAAGGATGTAATCAACCCTAATATAGAAGATCAAAATTATCTATCTGTTTTGATGAGTGTAAAGAAAAAAAATAAGCATTGCTAAGATAGAAACAAATTCTCATGAGCTCCATAGTGAAAATGGTCGTTGTTCAAAGAAAGAGTATGTCACCTTTGTGACACAAAGAAGGTTGAAGATGAAAAACACTTTCTATTAGATTGTCCCGCTTATACTCAGATTAGATCCATTTTCAAAATATTTGTCACACTACCAACCTTCCTAACCTCTTAACTCAACAAAACTATGGTGATCTTGGAAATGTTCTCGTAATGCTTTTGAAGCACATAAACAAAATTCTAAAGATTCGATCTTAATGGAGGTTAATCATCTTCATCATCATCATAATTTGACCAACAACTTATAAAATTATTGTTAACAATATAAATGTTTAAATTGTTATGAGCACTATAAATATTTTGTTTTCGAAATATTTAATGTTTGAAAATGACACTGAACATATGACCTATATTTTGTGGTTCTAGAATAAAGAGTCCACTCACTTTTTTTTTCATTATAAACAATTAAAAAGTTAAAATTCCTTACCTTCTTTTACATGGTATTTTACTTTTAGCCTTTGTATGGTTTTTATTCTTAAAATATCGCGTTCCATGTGTCTAAAGATGATATATTAATAGCTACACTTCTTATTGAATTTAGGTGGTTGTTGCTTTATTTGTCTACAACTCTTTGTTTTTAATACGAAGGGGACATCGTTACTACAATTCTTCTTTTTGTTGTAATTTTGACCATGACAAGATTATTAGTCCTTGTCGTAGGCATAGAGGGACTATCGTCAGCATAGAGGGACTATAGCGATCGATAATTCGTTGACTACCTATTAGTTTGTCCTTTGACCACAAATATTTGCATAATATCTATTGTTGGAGCTAGGGAACTAAAAACATAGATTTTTATATAATAAAAAGTACCATATATGTACTGATCTGATTGGATAAGAGATTGGAGGTCTTATTGCCGGCTTCGCTATTCCCAATGTTTTATATGGTAACATATCCAAAAAAAATTATTGTATACAGTGTTTTTGAATCATATATTTTTCCTATGTATTGCTTTAAGGTGGATTAATGATAGCATTAGTTCGAATGTTTGTCTTAGCATTTTCTGCTACATGAATATATCCGTAAGTTTTTATTTGTACTAATCATATTGAAATGTTTAGATATCCAAGCTTTGTAGTGATCGATAATTCTAAGGTTTATAACGTCCTTGTCGCATGTATTTGTATTGAAATGTATTGACACTTTTTTTGAAGTGCTTGAATAGGCCTGACAGCTTAAATGTCCACATGACGTGAGGTCCTCCAACAGGCTTGAAAACTTAAATGTTTGCATATCGCTAGGTCCTTACACAGCATGACAACCTTAAATGTTTATCTAAATATGTTTCTCAGAGTAAATTTTTCCTCGAAATTTTCCATACAATGTTGCAATGATTTTGCACAATATTGTTGTCCACCGATAGTTGAATAGGCATTCTATGTTTCATCCTTCTTCTATATTTGCAATGCAATTTTGTCATCGTTGAAGCTACATACATTGTTTACTGGTTCAGTGAGTGCTTCTTTTTCGTTGGTTCGTCGGTTGCTACTTGTTGTTGTTCGGTTCACAATTCGACCTGCGCTTCTGCCTTTCATCATTTAGGAGTAAGTTTCCACGCCATAGTTTCATTTTGTGTTCCTTGTTTGTTGTTCAGTGTTTGCAATTTGGAAGTAAGAATGCTTGCTTATTTATACTGCCATTTTCGTCATATGTTTCTGGTTCCTTCTGTTCTTTGGCTGCAGTTTCGTAATCGTTGGAGATACATATGTTGCTTATTGGTTCGGTGGTGTTGCTTGTTCGTTGGTTCGTTGGTTCGTGGGTTGCTGGTTCTGTTTGTTTGGATCGGGTTTACGTTTGGGGCCATGGGGTTGCAGTTGGGTCTGTTCATGTTTTCTCATTGGTTTGGTGCTTGTTGTTTTCTTTTGTTTGATTCGGCTTTGCAAGGTTGGGGTCCTGTGTTGGTGGTTGGAGTTGTTTTTTTTTTTTTTGGATTATTATTGTTTTTTGGCTGCTTTACAGTTTTCAACCCCTACACCCACGAGTTGACATGAAATTGTGTTATTTTCCCTGTTTGGCAAGGTCAATATCTATTCTGCTATGAGATTTTGTTGGTGCTTCAGTGATGGCTTGAAAGAAAATAGTTGCATGAAAAATACTTTGAGAAGTGCATGTGCAATTGAAATATTTGTTGTTTTTTGTTAAAATAAAGCATACACAGGCTGCGTTTATAAACCATGTTTGGTCAAATGTGCCCATATGACAATACATGATCCTTGTCCTTTACATAGACTGGTGTGCCCACGATACAATCTGTCTTGTGCTTGAGATATGATATGTAAAACAAAGATTCTACAAAATTATATTTCCATGTCTCGAAGCATATCTGGTTAGTTTGCCATGGAAAACCAAAATCTTGTATCGTGGGCACAACAATCTGTGTGGAGGATAAAGAACATGTATTTCCATCGATGGAAGCATATTTGGATACTTTTCCACAGAAAACCATAAATCATTTAGCTACGGCCATGCAATTTCATAGTATTTTGTCGCTTATAATATATTTTGGGCAGGGAAAAAGAAATTACACATTCATAGATACGGATGGAGAAGCGCAAAGGTTCATGTTTCTGCCTATCTTTTAGCCTATTCGTTGAGTCTCTTTTACTGTATGTACATGTTACTTGTTGTCCGGTGCATACCAGCTTCCATTAATGTTCATTGTATTTTTTGCATTCCCACATTCAAACAAACAGAATATCTGGAGAAAACGACGGAGTCTTGACTGCATCGCTTGAAGAAGATATAGAAAGGTGCATTCTTGTATTTTTATTTCATATTGTGTTGTTTTTTATTTCAATTATTATCTGTATATGTGCTAACCTAGTTTATTGTATCTTCATTGCATGCATTCCTGCATACTAACCTACTTCATGTCCGTTGTGTTTTCACTGCATTGCTACATTTAAACAAACAAAATGGCTGGAGAGGACAATGAAATGTTTGGCAAGAATGTAGTCGAGGAATTACACAAGTGGATACCTGTGCTCTTATTTCATATTCCAGTGTTCATTTTTTCATTTATTGTCTGTATATTTGTTGTGCTTCTTCTGCTTCTTTGCACCCTTTTTTTATTTTTATTTTTTTCCCTTTCTTTTCTTCCTTCAAATATAATATATTTTGTGTACTCTTCTTGCTGTTACATTGGAATAATTAGACATGTTTCTCTTTCTTTTACATGTCTCTGTTCATACTAACTTTCCTTCATGTCCATTGCATATTCGATGTTGGTACCTTGGAAGAAACAGGTTGGTTGGACAAGAAGATGAATTGTCTTGTGAAACAACAAAGGGTTCTATGGTACAATCTTCTAAAAGGTATACCAATTGTGTTGGTAAATTAAATATACAAATGGGGTGGGGGCATATAATATTATAGTTGAAAACAATGGCTTGGAAGAAATGGCCCTTTCTTCCATCCCTATTTCTTCTTTTTCCATTTTCTATTATCCCTTTTGTTTTCTAATTGATATTCTTAGTGGTCTTTCCGAAAATGCCTAGGTGCGTCGGTTGGCAGACTGATGGTTTCACATCTATGGTCTCCCTTCTACCTTATCCCATACTTACCCACTTTGTCAATTGCGGGTGTTGGACTAGCAGGTTCAATATTTATCCCCTGGCTTCCGGGGGTCCGCGATATACATATTGGTCATGGTGCCCCACCCTCACACCTTGTTTACTATTACACATTTTTTCCAGTTAAAAAAACAAGATGCATGTAATTTTACGCTTATCTAGTCCTTCTGATGGACAATATACAATGCATATGCTTGTTTAGTCCTGATGTTCATCTATGCATGCTTGCATCAGAAAAATTTGGACTAGTGACATGGCCATGAGCAATCATTCATCCCAGACATCAGCAAACCGACAAGGCCAAAGGTAAATATGAATACGCTCTTCTCTTAGTATGTTTACCAGAGAAATATCCTCGACTGTTTATTCATCTATGGAATGGTGAATATGATTATGTCATCTGCAATGCATGGTTTGCACTTCACAAGAAGTATCAACAAGTACAAGCGAGACGTCGAATATAGCGCATGTTCCGTAGACTAAGAGGTGTGGTTGCAAAACTCTAGCTCCATAGTTCATCAAAGTTATGCATGTACTTGCAGATTTATGCCGGTGAAAAAAGAATACACAAAATAAAATGCACACTACCATTCAATTTAGTTTTCCTGTTCAAAAATTGTCACCAGGTCTAGAGTTGTAACACCCAAAGTACTATCAATAGAGGGCTTGAACAACCGTCGAACTAGACAAGTGTTCATCGGAGACATAATGGTCGTCTATAGAACCTACTTAGACAAGGAAAACAAAACTAGATCCATTATGCATGCTGACATGATAGACAAGGAGGCCATGATGACAGTAACATTGAGTATTCCTACACAACTTGTCAAGAAACATGCAGAAAGGATATTGTTGGGTAATGGGATATCCATTATAAATTTTAATATATTACCCAAAACAGTATATGAATGTGGTGATTGCGATCAAATTATTTCGCTCAATGAAACAAGTATTGTGGAAAAAATTCTCATTGTTTGTTCATAATATCGTTTCGTCCCAGACACGACTATCAAGCATCTTGCACAGAGTAGTGATATTTACCCAACCGGAACCATTGGCGCAACTATAACAATGGTGAGAAAATTTGGCTCGCAACACATTATCCATATAAAGGATGGAGAGTCGGACAACGACAAGGAAATGGTACCGCTTTCCATATCTGCTTTTGTCCTTTACTTTCACATGTGCATGTATCTCAGACAAGTTACACAAATATTGCATTGTTCCATGTTGCAGCTGCAATTGTTCGATACCTATTCAAAAAAAAATTCGTCAATGGAGCAGCAATTGCATAGAGGGCAGATTCCACTTACGCTCTTCAAAAATATAACAAAGAAAAGGGATGTTAGAGAAAGGATCTTTCAGACAACCCAGACAATGTTTGTAATAGAGTTGCGAGGATATATAGTACAGGATCTGAAGAAACTAGCTAGCTCTACAACTGTTGTGTGTATACATCCACAAAATCATCCTCATTTTGCTTATACAAATAACCTTCACCAAATTTATGTGGCTTGTTTTATTTTATTTTATTTTTTTAAGGGTGGGGGTGCATTTGTGTATTATATTGTTCAATGTATTAATTCCTATGCTTGGGTTCCTAGGTTGAAGGTGTTTTAGTTGCAGTGAATGCGTACTCGACCCCCTTTGAACCTGTATGTGCGAAATGCAACTCTCTTGCTTCTTCCTCCACTTTGATAAGTGATGATACGATTGAGTGTCCGCAATGCGGTGAAAAATGTCCATATATATATGGACATTGCCTTAATGCTTCCATCCGAACCATGGGTAGCAAAACCGTGCATTGTACGGTTAGGCAGCCTCTATTACAAAATGTGCTTCCTAAGTTGGCAGAATTGTTGTATGAAACATATCTACAGAAAAAGGCAAGCAATGTCTACATGTTGCACGATTTTCAGATACACAACAAATTTACCTTAAATGAGGACAATGCAATTTTTCATATCGACTAAAGAAGGGAAAAAAATATCAAATTTGGCAGGAAATGAAAATACCTCATGTGTCTCTGTAATATTTCTTCAACATCCAGATCAATGTTCATCAGACTCGACTACTTGGGATTGCATGCACATAAGATTGTTAGGTCCAAAAATGGGAAGCATGGTAGAAAACCCTATATATCCCATGTCCCTAGTTATTTTCTTCTTGGTACATATACCAGATGTAAGAGAAAATGAATGCCACAACGTCTTTTCTTTGTATATCAAATTGTTTGATGCAAAGGTTGATGCATCCTTCTCTATGGAACCTTGTGGGAACTTTCTTGTAGCTTGTTTGGAGTTTAATTGGTTCCTGGTTGTATACTTTGTCTGTCAATTTGTATACCGTGGGACTCCGAGTGTTGATTGGAGGACACAGAACAATAGAATTGCAATTTTTTAGCGAGCTAGCCTGCAAATCCACCTAATAATTTCTATGGCGTTATGATGCAAATGTAGTATGTGGCTTGTTTTAGCATTTTTCCTTGATCAATGAACTTGGTAAAATTAATGTCCTGGAATAATTTGAAATCAACGAATGTATACTGTGCAAAGTCCAATTGTGCTATCATATCAACATGAGGCCCTTAAAATTCAAATTGGTCGTTGTTATGCTTGAGGTGATAGAATTTAAAAAAAAACTTTGTTTTTTTTCCTTCATTTCTTTTAAAATACATGGCCCTGGTTATTTTCTACTGGGTACATATACCAGATGTAAGATAAAATGAATGTCACGACGTATTTTATTTGTATATCAAATTGTTTGATGCAAAGGTCGATGTGTCCTGCTCTATGAAACCTTGTGGGAACTTGCTTGTGACCTGTTTGGAGTTTAATTGGTTCTTGGTTGTATGCTTCGTCTGTCAATTTGTATATTGCAGGACTCTGAGTGTTGTTTGGAGGACACAGAACAATAGAATTGCAATTTTTTAGCCAGCTAGCCCGCAAATCCACCTGATAATTTCTATGGCATTGTGACGCAAATGTAGTATGTGGCTTGTTTTAGCATTTTTCCTTGATCGATGAACTTGGTAGAATTAATCTCCTGGAATAATTTGAAATCAACGAATGTATACTGTGTGAATTCCAATTGTGATATCATATACACAAGAGGCCCTTCAAATTCAAATTGGTCATTGTTATGTTTGCGGTGATAGAATTTTAAAAAAACTTTGTTTTTTTTTCCTTCATTTCTTTTTAAATAAGCGATTTAACATCCTTTGATAATTTTATGTAATTAAATTGTACAGTATCAATATTTAATATTAATAATTTTGTATTTGAAAATAATGTTTTTAGATAATGTTAGATAGGATGACCATCCGTAAACAATCGCAATCTTGAGCCCGCCAGTCCTAGAATCCGTATGTCAATTTGTATGTCGCGGAACTCTGAGTGTTGTTTGGAGGACATGGGACAATAAAAGTACAATGTTGAGCTGGAAAACCCACAAGTCCGCTTGCCAATTTGTATATCACGAAACTTTGGGTGCTATTTGTAGGACACATAACAATAGAGGCTGAATTTTGAGCCCACCAGCTCGAGAACCCGTGATCCAAAAAGTGACTAAGTATGGAATGAAGGATCCGTACATGCTCTATAAAATCTCATGTCCATACTTTATAAAAGCACATATTGGGTATGTATTGTTTGTTTCTTAGAAAATTTCTACGTGTGGAATTTGCATGTGTTTGGATTTCCATTTTCTTTTATATCGCCAGCCTGACCGACCACTTCACCGTTTCAAATTGTACAAATTTTTTTTGTCTAATTAAATTGTACAATATCAATATTTAATATTAATAATTTAGTATTGAAAATAATGTTTTTTATATAATGTTAGATAGTTGATAGGAATTGCCATCCGTAAATAATGGAAATCTTGAGCCCGCCAACCCTGGAGTCCATCTGTCAATTTGTATATCGCGGAGCTTCGAGTGTTGTTTCGAGGACACAGAACAATATAAGTGAAATGTTTAGCCAGCCAGCCCGCAGGTCCACTTGTCAATTTGTATATTGCGGAATTATGGGTGCTATTTGTAGGGCACGGAACATTAACGACCCAATTTTGAGCCCGCCATCCCAAAAACCCAAGATTCAAAAAGTGGCTAGGTATGGAATGCGGGATCCATACATGCTCTACTAAATCTCATGTCCATACTTTATAGTACATATTTAGTACGTATTACTCATTTTTCGAAAAATTCCTTGGTATAGAAATTGGCGGATTCACGTCTTCAGATTTCACTTACTTATATATCACCACCCCAACCGACCGCTTCCTCGTTTCATATTGTACAACCTTTTTGGCTCGCGATTTTTCCAAATAGGCGAGTTACCGAATCGGTGGGTTCAATATTGATAATTTATGTAATTAAATTGTGCGATATCAATATTTAATATTTAATAATTTGGTATTTGAAAATCATGTTTTTTTATAATGTTAGATAGTTTATAGGGATGCCCATCCGTAAACAATGGAAATCTTGATCCCACCAGTCCTAGAGTCCGTCTATCAATTTGTCTATTGCGGAAGTCCGACTACTGCTTGGAGGACACAGAACAATATAAGTGCAATGTTGACCCAGACATACTGCAAGTCTGCTTGCCAATTTGTATATCGCGGTACTTTGGGTGTTGTTTGTAGAGAACAGAACAATAGGGGCCCAATTTTGAGCCTGCTAGCCTGAGAACCCGCGATCCAAAAAATGGCTAAGTATGGAATGAGGGATCCATACATGATCTATAAAATCTCATGTCTATCGTTTATAAAAGTACATATTTAGTATGTATTGCTCATTTCCTCCGAGTGTTGTTTGGAAGACATAGAACAATATAAGTGCAATGTTGAGCCAACCATCTCGCAGGTCCACTTGTCAATTTGTATATCGCAGAATTCTAGGTGCTATTTGCAGGGCATGGAACAGTAACGACCCAATTTTGAGCCCGCTAGCCCGACAACCCATGATTCAAAAAGTGGCTTGGTATGGAATGTGGGATCCGTACATGCTCTACTAAATCTCATGTCCATACTTTATAGTACATATTTAGTATGTATTACTCATTTTTCGGAAAATTCCTTGTTACAGAAATTGGCGGATTCACGTCTTTATATTTCACTTACTTTTATATCACCACCCCGACCGACTGCTTCCTCGTTTCATATTTTACAACCTTTTTGGCTCGTGGTTTTTTCGAATAGGCGAGTTACCGAATCGACGGGTTCAATATTGTTAATTTATGTAATTAAATTGTGCGATATCAATATTTAATATTTAATAATTTAGTAATTGAAAATCATGTTTTTTTATAATGTTAGATAGTTGATAGGGATGCCCATCTATAAACAATGGAAATCTTGAGCCCGCCACTCCTGGAGTCTGTCTGTCAATTTTTCTATCGTGGAAGTCTGACTGTTGCTTGGAGGACACAGAACAATAGAAGTGCAATGTTGACCCAGACAACCCGTAAGTCTTCTTGTCAATTTGTATATCATGGTACTCTAGGTGTTGTTTGTAGAGCACAGAACAATAGAGGCCCAATTTTGAGCCCGCCAGCCCGAGAACCCGCTATCCAAAAAATGGCTAAGTATGGAATGAGGGATTTGTACATGCTCTATAAAATATCATGTCCATCCTTTATAAAAGTACATATTTAGTATGTATTGCTCGTTTCCTCCGAGTGTTGTTTGGAAGACACGACACAATAGAAGTGCAATGTTGAGCCAGCGAGTCCGCAAGTTCACCTGTCAATTTGTATATCGCGGAACTTTGGGTGATATTTGTAGGATATAGAGCAATAGAGGCCCAATTTTGAGCCCGCCAGAATGAGAAACCGCGATCCAAAAAGTGGCCAAGTATGGAGTGTGGGATACATACATGCTCTATAAAAATATCATGTCCATACTTTATAAGAGTACATACTTAGTATCTATTACTCGTTTCTCAGAAAATTTCTAGGTGCGGAAGTTGGTGGATTCACGTGTTCAAATTTCACTTAGTTTTATATCACCAGCCCGACCGACCGCTTCCCCGTTTCATATTGCAATAAACGAATATAAATTGGCCCAAGTCCAATTGTGCTATCACATGAACACAAGGCCCTTAAAATTCAAATAGCCTGCAAGCCCGCTTGTCAATTTGTATATCGCAGAACTTTGGGTGCTATTTGTAGGGCACGGAACAACAGAGACCCAATTTTGAGCTTGCCAACCCGAGAACCCACAATCCAAAAAGTGGCTAAGTATGGAATGAGGGATTCGTACATGCTCTATAAAATCTCATGCCCATACTTTATAAAAGTACATATTTAGTATGTATTACTGGTTTCTTGGGAAAATTTCTAGGTGCGGAACTTGACGGATACACATGTTCAAATTTCCACCCACTTTTATATCACTAGCCCGATCGACCTCTTCCCCGTTTCATATTATACAAAATTTTTGGAATGCAAGTTTCCGAATAGGCAGGTTTTTCTTTTAAATAGGATATTTATCATCCTTTGATAATTTTATGTAATTAAATTGTATAATATCAATATTTAATATTAATACTTTAGTATTGAAAATAATGTTTTTAGGTAGTGTTAGATTGATGATAGGGATCACCATCCGTAAACAATTGAAATCTTGAGCCTGCCATCCCTGGAGTCCATCTGTCAATTTGTATATGGCGTCAGTCCGAGTGGTGTTTGAAGGATACATAAAAATAGAAATGCAATGTTGAGCAAGCTAGCCCGCAAGTCTGCCTGTCAATTTGTATATCCCACAACTCTTGAGTGCTATTTGTAGGACACAGAACAATAAAGGCCCAATTTTGAGCCTGTCAGCCCGAGATCTCGTGATAGAAAAAGTGGCTAATTATGGAATGTGGGATCAGTGCATTCTCTATAAAATCTCATGTTCGTACTTTCTAAAAGTACATATTATGTATTACTCATTTTTTTCGAAAAATTTCTTGGTGTGGAAGTTGGTGGATTCAAGTCTTCATATTTCACTTACTTTTATATCACCAACCCGACCGATCGCTTCCCTGTTTCATATTGTACAAACCTTTTTGTCTAATTAAATTGTGCAATTTCAATATTTAATATTAATAATTTAGTATTGAAAATAATGTTTTTAGATAATGTTAATAGTTGATAGGGATTACCATCCGCAAACAATCATAATCTTGAGGCCGCCAACCCTGGAGTCCATCTATAAATTTGTATGTCGTGGAACTTCGAGTGTTGTTTGTATGACATGAAACAATAGGAATGCAATGTTGACCCGGCTAGCACGTAGGTCCGCTTGTCAATTTGTATATCGCAGAATTCTAGGTGCTATTTGTAGGCCACAAAACAATAGAGGGCCACTTTTGAGCCCGCCAACCCGAGAACCTGTGATCCAAAAAGTGGCTAAGTGTGGAATGCGGGATCCATACATGCTCTATAAAATCTCATGTTCATACTTCATAGTACATATTTAGTGTATATTACTCATTTTCGGAAAGTTTCTAGGTGCAGAAGTTGGCAGATTCACGTCTTCAGATTTCACTTACTTTTATATCACGAGATTGACCGACGACTTCCCCATTTCATATTGTACAAACTTTTTGTCTTACAGTTTTCCGAATCGGCGAGTTACCCGATAGGCGGGTTCAATATTGCATTTCCATTGTTTCGTCGCCTACAAACAACACCCTGACTTCCGCGACCCACAAATTAGCAAACAAATTGAAATAAAAGAATATATACTATGTGAAGTCTAATGGAACAATAATATGAAGGAGAGAACATTAAAATTCATATTCGTCGTTGTTATACTTGCAGTGAAGCTAACAGTACATAAACTTTACTTAAACATCCAAAAAATATATGTCTTGTAACTTTTTGATGCTTCTCTTATACAAACAGATCCTGGAAACTATAAACATCGCTCGCTATACCTATTCCTTGATTGAAGAACCTGTTAACATGTTTAATGCACTCCATAGTTACTATTAAGACCCATTCCCGCTTTTGAAAATTGCCATCTTCTTTCTCTTTTCTCTCTGCTTTCCCTTTCTTTACTTACTCATTTTTTCAGAAAATGTCTAGGTGCGAGGTTTTCTGCCCTGGGTATATCTTCTACCCTTTTTTTTTGGTAACCCACTCGACCACTTTCCATACTTGGGAATTTCTTGGAATCTATTTCATGGGTTGGCAGGTGCACAAAATGTACAATACTTCGTGTAAATTCGCCATCACCGCTACCTTCGTACTTGTTTCCAGATATGAAATAATTAATCTTTAATCCAAGTAGTTCATCCTGCATAAAATGTTAAGATTTTCATTAATGTCCGGAAGGCCGGAGAAGATTTGTCATTACTACAAATTAAACCAATATTTGGGAGAAGTGTGTTATCCTTTCCAAGTATTCGTTTCAAACATGATGCAATCTGTTTTTGTGCACCGGCGGGTTGGCGCCTTTAAGAAATCTCTAATTCTTCATCTCTCTTCGTCATCATCGCGACCTTTGCACATTTTTATAAATATGCAATTGGTGAGATTTAATGGTAACATATCATTCCACACGAACCCTGGAGATTGTCATTGATCAGTGAAATGCTCGAGGAGATACCATAATTTGCTGAGGCTTATATTATCCCTCCCCAATTTTCATTTCAAACATCGTCTAGAGCAAATGGAAATTATCTTTAACTTGTGGCAGCAATTCTTTCTAGATACAATAAACACATTATGCCATAATGGCCAAAGGTTCCACTATTCCGGGGCATATTCTTACTACTCATCTCCCTTCGCCCAGGAGCAAAAAAGGATATGTCCCTTGGTACATCGAGAGATATATTTCAAGCCAAATAATTCCAAGGAAACCCTGCCTGGTCTGAGAACCTGCCCAGATGCATTGATGGCTGGCACAGAGGTTGATGTCATGGATTCCGAGCCGGAATAAGATGATCTGATGGGTGATGATATGACAATGGATGATGGAAATGCAGAGTTTGTTCCCACTCATGCACCCAAATTGAAATCAACCATAATGGGAGAAACTTCCTGGCTCAATGATGGTAGTCCTGACAACACCAAAAGGAGTTTCAGAAAAGAAACTCACGTTGAACGCAATAGCCTCTTTGCAGCTCGAAAGTAGGAATTCTAGAGGTCCAAATTAGTCCATTCTAGGCGGGAGAGTTTCACTGTAGAGAAATGATATGTTGATGTTCCCAGAGATATATTTCAAGCCAAAAAATTATTCAGTTGCAGGACTACTTTGTTGTTCTTTGGATATACAATTAACATCTTCAGGAATTAGGTCTAGAACTCTCAGTGCTGCAAGGCATATTTCTACTAGTCATCTCCTTCCACCCAGAATGGACTAATTTGGGCCTCTGAAATTGCACGTGCAACTTGTGTCCCTAGATTTTTTTCGACTGTGCAGAGGTGGTTTCTAGTTGTGTCCTAACTTTCAGTTAAGGGCTATTCCATTTTCCCTACAACGTTTTTCATCTTCTTCATCACAAGAAGCTTCTAAAAATTATCAATTTTACCACATGATGATTCATCGACGAGAAAGTTGCAAGGATCTTGCATACTGCAGATCTCATGCCTGTGTTTGTGGCAGATACGTTCAATTTTTTGGCCCAAAGAACTGTGTCCAATTTCTAAGGATAGATGTACAATACTTGGTGTTTTTATTTTTATTTTTAAATGGATTTGCTATTAAAAAAAAATTCCTTGGAGTCTTCGTTGCTGCATCTTTTCTGGATTTAACGCATGTTCTCATTGGCATGGTTTGGTGGTCTTGTAGTTCTTCGATATTGTGTTTAATTAGGTTATTTTCTCTAAGATGGAACATGTAACAATTATATGACAATGTATTGTGCCAATCCACCAGGCTTTTATGCAAACAAAAAAATGGACTACACACAGTTTCAAACCAACATTCAATTCTATTTGTAATGAAGATACAACATAGAAATACCAATGTAATCCTCATTCTTGTTTCCAGACATACAATTATTAAGTTTTAATGCTAACAACCCATTATGAAAGAAGTTTAATACTTAAGTTAATATGTTACAGTGATGGAATAATGTATCAAAAACACACTTACACCCACACGCTCCAATAAAATCTAATCTTTAACAAAGCATTTGCTGACAATTAGTAGAAAATGAAGTTTAATACTTAATTTAATGTGTTACAGTCATGGAAGAATGTATCAAGAACATACTTACAAGCACAGGTTGCAATAAAATATAATCTTCAACAAAGAATTTGCTGACAATTAGTAGAAAATGATGGTTTTGCAACAATGGGGCTTCTTTGAAACCAATTCGCGCTTACAAAAACTGCTCTCTTCCTTTCTATTTCCCACTCTTTTATCCTCTGTTGTTTCTCTTCCTGGTTACTTAATCATTTTTTTTTTCTGAAAATGCCTTGCTGGGCGGCTTGGCGGATTCACGCGTTTCCGTCAAACACTTCCCCTTTCTCTAAATTGGCCTTCTATTGTTTCATGTCCTACAAGTAGCACCCAGAGTTCCGTGATATACAAATTGACAGGAGGACTTTCACACTGGTTGACTCAACATTGCACTTCTATCTTTCCGTGACCTCTAAACAGCATTCAGAGCTCGGTGATATAAAAATTGGCACACCGGCTCCAGGGCTGGTGGGCTCAAGATTGCCATTATTTACGAATGGAAAAGTGCTAAAACGAGCCATACCACATTTGCGTCACAGAAGCTATATTAAAGGGAAAATCATTTCCTCTATAGTTCTGTGTCCTACAAACAACACCCAGAGTTCCGCTCTATACAAATTGACAGCCGGACTTGCGGGCTGGCTGGCTAAAAAAATGACTCGGAGTTTTGTGATATACAAATTGGCAGACGAAGCATACAACCAAGAACCAAGTAAACTCACGGATCGTATTCCTAGTCATTGTTTTCTATGCCCGCCACCTTCGCACTTCTTTCCAAGTATATATCTTGGCAACAAAATGGGATATATGTTACAGATGTGAATATATTGGCCCTTCTTTTTCGTCTTCTATGCTTAGCCAAATATCCATTTCTCTTTTCCCTGAAATTTATCTTTCTCATCACTTATTCATTTTTTCGAAAATGTCTGGCTGCGCGCGTGGGTGGACTTGCAGGTCCTCACGTCTTCTGTGGAACTATTGTCTCCCCATTTTGAAGCCCGTCTGTCCACTTTCCATACTTCACCATCTCTTCGAATTTCTTTCGTGGATCATCGTTTTGGACGGTTCAAGAAATATCCAGTTCCTAATTGTTGTTTCCTATGCCCGCACCCTTTTGCAATTAACAATTAGCAATTGTATATGAGATCTTATTTCTAGGCATGCAATTAGCAAGCATTAATTTCAAATATCATGGAATGTCATTTGCGCATCGTTGGGTTGGTCCGTTCACGAAAATTTCAATCCTCTCTTCTGAGAACAAGTCCACCCGACCTTTTCCCTATTCCATACTTAGCCACATTCCCAGAACTCCACAAATATACAAACCAGTCGTTGAACTGCCCCATCATGCTCTCTTCCATTTTACACGTTTTGCAGTCAAAAATTCCGATACATAAAATTTGACCATGGAACACTCGCCTCTCTGGAGTATCTTCGTAACCCTTTTCTGAATCCCGTTTGACCGCATTTCAGACCTTTCCATTCTTTCCTTGCTCTCTGACGTGTCCGTGACCTTCGCACTTCTCTATAATAAAAGAAAAATTATATATATATATATCTTGTTTCTAAATATGCAATTACTAACATTTATTTCTAACAGCTCACCATGCACGAACCATATAGATTTTCATTGATGGGTGAAAGTCTTAAGGAGATCTCCTATTAATGCACATTAAACCAAGATTTGTGGGGGGTTATATTATCCCTTCCGAGTGTTGATTTCAAAATCATGAAATGTCGTTCGCACGTCGCCGCCTTGGCACGTTTACGAAACCTTCAATCCTTAATTGCTCTTCGATGTACCCGCCACCTTTGCATTTATAAATATGTAATAAGTAAGCTTTACTGCTAACAGTTCATCATGCACCACCCATACAGATTGTCATTAATCAGCGAAAGGCTCGAGGAGCTTTCTCATTCATAAGAATTTAACCAAGATTTAGCACAAAGTTACATTATCGGCTCTAAGTGTTCATTTCAACCATCATCTGGAGCAAACCAACATTCTCATAAACCTATGGCATCATCTCGACAACAGTTCTGTGGAGATACAGTGAACATCTTCGGGTGCGAGGACCAGAACTTCCAGTGGTCCAGGGCATATTCTTATTACTCAACCTCTACCGCAGATAACCAAGTAATTTGGACCTATGGGATTGCTCGTGCAGGCTGTGTCCCCGAGGTTTTTGACTGTAAGGACCTGGTCTCTTGGTGCGCTGATAAATTTATTTCAGACAAAAGAATTATTCCACTGCGGGACCGCTCTTTTTTTTCTTTGTCACCTCAGGTCTTCCGCTAGATGTTAAGATTGTCGGAGCCAACATTGACGTTCAAAGGAGAAGATTGCAAACATTTCCTAGCAAAACATAATAACGAGTTGGACCTCTTTCCCCATTTATTAGAAGACCCCATTCTAGTTCCTGAAGATATCACAAGCTTGAAGGTTAGTTCATTTAGAAATCCATTCCATGAAATTGCCTGGCTCTTTACAAGAATAATGGGACAGGAGTCCATAACAACTATTTTTCGGATGACTCTTTATATTTTGTATTTCACAGTCAATGAACAAGCCATTTTTTATTAGGGAAAGTTAATTTTCCATGAAATTTGTTTCCAATTGTCAAGCTTCAAAAGGGAAAAGAAATTTTATATGTCGTCCTACTTAGTTTTTGCGATAGTGCATTGTTGTCAGTTTCCACAACTATCTCTGTCCAAGAATGTCAATTGGGAATTCGACCCAGTAACATTCTGGTACCAGGCCTTGTGGAAGCACAAGGCTTCCCACTGTTTTTATGAGGTTTTTAATGGCTTCATGTCTGTTTCCAAAGTTTTGTTATTAGGAGAAGATGCTCCTTGCATATCTGAACAGACAACCAATTTTTTGGACAGGAAGGGGACACTTGAACATTTGGATAATTACACTATGATAAGAATTTTTGGCTCTACAGAAAAACCCACTCTCCTTCCATGTCACATTACAAATAGAATGTTTGTTGCAGAAGTAGAACGACAATACAACTACTAGTTGCAGCTATTGAAAAAGAAGAAAAAAAAATAGTTCATTCCTCTGCCTTGGAAAGTAGGGGAGTTTGTATTGAAAAACGTCAACAAAATTAACGAATTCACCACACATTCTAGCATCTTCAACCTGAGATATGTTGAAAGCATAAGAGGATTCGACCCCAATAATATTTTTCGACAACATTTACAAACACTTGGCCTCGGCGATTGTTTTTTCAGAAAATACCTACCCGAAAACAAAGACACTGGCGGCAATGCTCCTGCTTCTGATGCTGATGACCTAGACACAGTGAAAAGCTGCACAAAATTGTACATGCAACAGGGGAAAGGCCCCGGTGACAAGAGTGTTCAATCGAAAAATAACACTCAAAAAAGTACGACATCCTAGAGCATCGCTCCAACAGCCCACCACAACAACAAAGCAACATAGAGTTCTTCAAATGGAGGAGGAGATAACGACCCTCCTCACTCTAAAATTGATAGTTCTCACAAGCTTCCAGTAGAGAAGAAGAGAAAAAAAAATGTGGGACAGGCAGAAGAGCTGGAAATTTAGAGTGAGAACATGGAACTTGACACTGATCTGGATAGCATGATCCACTACCTTGATCATCCTGGAGACGCCATCTAGCATAGTCGTCCAATGGACATATCCAATACCAAAATTTTTGATGAAGATGAATCCTTCGTGTTCCAGAGCATTGTTTTTTACAGCTAGTCCAAAAAATTGATAATTGAGCAAAACGATGTAAAAAATAAGAAAGGAAAATATCGTTCAGAGGTTGATCTTGGAAACATGCAGTCGTCCAAAATATTTCAACTTCACAACGTGAGCGGAGATGCACTTCATGATTCCATTGGAGGCATCAAGGCCGAGAATGCCAGACTAAAGGACCGGGTCAAGGAATTGGAAGAGGCTTTGATTCCTATGCCATTGCTTGTCAATCCTTTGGCAATAGCCATGCTTGCCACCCCTGCAGCCAACTTAAAATCATCCTCCAGCCTCCTCACATCATGTAGAGGATATGTGGACAATAATATCAAGAAAATAATGGAACTGGTTACTGAGGCGTGGAAAACATCACAAACCATCACTTCCCTTGGATCCAGGGCACATAGTTTGCTTGAACATTTGTAGGCGGAGTTAAAAGATGAAGAAAATTTTTATTTAAAGATGGTCCTTCCTTTTGGCACCATTGTCAACAATATGACATAAACAAAAAGAAGACAACAAGATCTTCCATCCAAAAACTGGATCGGTAAATTAAATGCATGCTGGAAAGAAAAAGTGAAGAACCCGCATATCATTGTTCAGTCATGTGAACAAGCCATATCAAAGAAAGATAAATTATTCACAAGGCTATCAAGAATAAACTTAGTTGGAAAGACCAACGACTTCCAAGACCCCGACTTAATCGCAAACTCCTTTCCCTTAACTAGGCAAGAGTTCGATAAACAGGTTGATATGTTTAAGGCATTGTCTCTGCAAAAATTTTACAACATACTTGAATATGATCAAGCTCACGTCGATGACTGGCTAGTCGACTATTTAGTACAAAATGACAAAATTCATCAGGCTCTATGCAATCTTTCTACCGACTGCCGGGAATTAGAAAACCATATTTTCAACATAAAAATCCGGAATGAGATCAACGTCGCCCCAATGAGAAGCTACATTGAAGAATGCTCGAAAGGGAATTGAAGCAGGCCGCCGACGAAAGACAACAGGCAGTAGTCAGGATTCCAACAGTTGTCGACGACATCAATGAAACTACAACCGCAAGAAAATAGTCAAAGGGCTCATATGTACCATCACTGTAAGTCTACTAATCGCATCCTGCTTTGTTTATCAACCCAGTTATTCCACTTTTTTAAATGGAAATGTCTAAGCAAACACTTGTACCTTTCAAAAAAAAATTTGTTGCAAGTATTGCACTCTATCTTCTTTCTACAATCATGTTTCTTGTACATATTTCTCTAATGGTCCACGGGAGCCCCAATCCCAGTCTACATGAAAAACGCATTGAAATTTCCAGTAATATGTAACAAACTTTTATTTTTTTATATATTTCAAAATTTCCAGTAGTATGTAACAAACTTTTATTTTTTGACATATTTCAAATAAAATTGTTTTCTTATCTCCTTTTAAATTTACGTCTTCATACATT
Source organism: Picea engelmannii (assembly GCA_009831015.1). NCBI lineage: Eukaryota > Viridiplantae > Streptophyta > Pinopsida > Pinales > Pinaceae > Picea > Picea engelmannii. The sequence goes on from ML777614.1 coordinate 1,180,156, forward strand.
TTTATCTTTCACCAGTCTATATGACAAACAAATTTATATTTTGTTATATACTTTCAAAAAATAAATGGTGCTCTACATGCCAAGCGTCATTTGTTGCATGGATAAATTTCCAATTTTTTTCTTCCACTATGAACAAATTGTATTTTGTAATATACTTTCAAAAAATAAATGATTCTCTACATGGCAAGCGTCATTTACTGCATGGATACCACATGTGCTTCATGCTTCTTGCCACATCTTCGCTGCAGTTTCATATCTCTCCGCGGGGTTGATGTTCCGTGATATACATGTTCAAAACAACATTTTTGTCATATACATTTTGCACCCCATTTTCCATAATTTACCTTGCTCCACAAGGTCGTGCCTTGACGCTAACAAAATTTTATGCCCCATGTTCCGTGATATACATATTGCACACAACATTTCCGTGATATACCTTTTGCACCGAACACTTCTGTCATTTACAATTTGTTCCATAATTGACTTTGTAACCTCGTTGGTAGGGACTACGCTGCCACACAGTCTTCTTTCAATTTGTTCCATATTAAATGAGTGCTAACTAGGTTTAAAACATTAGTCATTTTATTATTATTTATTGATGTGTATAGCATAGTTGTGACTTCATAATTATTTGTTTATATAAGTGTCTAGGATTTTAATATATTAACAAATTAAAA
>ML777614.1:1181576-1195941 GCA_009831015.1 Picea engelmannii
AAAGGTCATGAAATACATGTTCATCACTAAATCAACCTCAATTGGTGTTTCTAATCTTCCAAGGACTATTGGAATATAAGGAAATAAAGGATTGTTGTAATGTATCAAGGAATTTTCATTGGTCATTGGTACAATTAAATTAGAGGTTGGAAACCACTAGTTCATATGATGTCCATATTCCAAAGTGCATGAGAGGGCCATCACCTCAACAATTTGCAGTCATTTATGATATGTTACGCCCAAGTTGATAAATATTATATGGGTGAGAGACAATATGACAACTCCCTAATTGTGTGATATTGTATACACAAATTCCCGTATAAGTTCAAAGAGTGGAGATGGATGTGGCACACCTATGATAATTTCTCAATTTGGGGGATGCATCCCATGCACAATGAGTAAAGAACCACATTAAAAAAAAATGAGGTCTAAAATGGGCCTCCTAAGGAAAATAATAAAATAAGAGTTGTGAATTTTCAAAGGGAAAAAATTTATTTTTTTATCGTATTTTCAATTTATCTTCTTATAGGTTTACTCAAATTTCAAGTGTAGGCACTCATTGGATGCAAAATTAACTTTTGCATCCAACAAGTACCCACTATGCATACTTTTGATAGACCCCCATTGAGATAAACAAAAAATACATGTAAAAAGTGTGTTTCTTCAAAGGAACATACTTTTTCATGTATTCCTAGTCTGTCTCAATTTGGGCTTATCAAACATATGCATAGTGGGTACTCATTAGATGTGGAATTTAATTCTACATCCTATAACTTCCTACACTTGAAATTTGAGTAAATCTATAAGGAGATAAGTTGAAAATACGATTAAAAAACATTTTTTTCTTTATTTCCCTCCAAAAATATTTACCCTTATGGTTGACATCATCATATTGAATCCTATTGTTCTTTTAAAGTTTATGTTAATAACATGTATTTTTTTTTTAGACTCATTTTTTACCTCAAAAATTCTCTAACCTCAAAGCCTCTCCTATGCATTTAGATAACTCTTGATAGTAAAAACAATTAGAGGGTTGGACACATCAATGAGCTACTTGAACAAAAAGAGAGGTTCAAGGAAACATTAACACAGATGTCCACCTTTGTCAACATAACAAATGAAAATTTTCCTACAATTGTGGTTTTTCTTAGGTTGAGAAACCCTTTATACCCCCAAAAAAAAAAACATAACAAATGGAAATTTTCCTATAATTGTGGTTTCTCCTAGGTTGAGAAACCCTTTATTCCCCTGCCCCCCCCCCAAAAAAAAAAAAATACTATCTAATTAGCATGGACCTAGAGCCTATCTATTTAGGGGCAACCTCCAAAACAATATGTCACACAATCTCAGCCCCTCCTCGATAATACCTAATGTCATTGTATTTATGGTTATTTCTAAAGCAAGGGTTGTTTGATTATGAGGTTGTTATCTCTCTTTATATATATTGTATGCCTGAAAGGAGGTTGATCTTAGTATATTAAGGGATGTTTTTAGTATGCAACCAATCAAATTTGAACTTATCTAAAACTTGTGATAGCTACGTTGATCTGCTTCTTTTTATAAATGGTTTATATGCGCCTCGTATTATTCCCTACCCAACCAAAAATATAGTAATCAAATTGTCGTGGAATCTATGAAATATTGTTAATAGACTCCCCCTCATCGTTTTTCTTAAGTTGTTAATATGCAGTTTCTATTGTGAGTAGCACATGTTTTAAAGATTCATAGTATTCAAGAACTCTGCATTTCATCTACTCATCAACATATACCATTTCTAGGGATGTGTCTTTCGCTTTAATTTAGCTTCCATACCCAATGTTGCATTTCATGTACTCATCAACAGATATCGTTTCTAGAGATGTGTATTTTGCTTTAATTTAGCTTCCATACCCAATGCTACTCGAATCTGTATTATGTTAAGTATATTTGAATATTTTGAAGTAACATGGCCTTTTCATTAATATAATGATAGTTTTTAAATAAAATTATGTATAATTAAGGGGTTGCCAACCTTGCTGGAAGTTCCAATACTAGATAGATTACCGAGATTCACATCTAGATGATTAGTTTTTTTTTTTGTTTTGTTTTTTTATTGTATTTTTTTTTTTTTTTCTTAATTTTTTTATTTCTTTTTATATATACAATTTTGCATAAGGCTATACGAATGTCATGGAGGATGCAAGGCTACTTGGAGGAGTGGTTGTCCTTATTAAAAGTACTCCTGCATCTTATAAAACATTAGGAAAAAGTTAAATTTATGTTGAAAATAGTTGTGTATGGTGCTTAAAGAATTTATAGTAAAATTATGAATATATCTCAGATTTCAAGGAAGGATAAGAGCCAAATAATAATGTAAATCAACATGGATGGCCAATAATGATTTTACTTTTAAGTGACGTAACAATGTCTAATTCAATCAATTGTAATAAGGTGTGTTGTTCATATTCAATCAATTGTAATAATGTGTGTTGTTCATCCCTCTACAACTACATGCAAGGACCACTCTACAACTACATGCAAGGACGACTTGGAGTGATCAAGTTCTTCCTTTGCCTTCTTTCCTTAATCATACAAAGATGCTTGGAAACTGAATTCTTCCGAATAAATATTTTCTATTCAATTATCATATTATAAGAATACCTAAATGGCATGGGTTAATGTTTGATTAAGATGTTTTATTTATTGTTATGACATAAGATTTACATTTGTAATAAAGTAACTTTATGACTTTAAGTTATGTTCATGTTCACTTTTGTATAAAGCCGTCTATCCCACATTCACAAATGGAAATGATTTTCTTAGTGATAATGATATATAAGGAGATAAAATCCTTTGTAATAGATGCACTAGTTATTCATTGATAATATCATAGTGTGTTATTGTGATTATTTTCCCTTGAGCTCAGTTATATGACTCAATCCTATCTAGGCTTTCCTCATTTAGTCATCTAGCTCATTTTGTAATGAGGTACCAGAGCAAGGAATAGTCTAGGTGTCTAGAGTCTTGGGCCTTTGAAAGACAAGGTTCCAGTCTTGCAACTTCAATAGTCCGAGAACCACAAAGAGTCATATCAAGAGTCTTGGTCCTTTGAAAGAAAATGTTTCTACTCTTGCGAATTTTTCATTTTGAGAGCCACAAAGTCCGTGCAAGTGTAAAATCCTAGGTATTGTTGTCGTACATTCTACCCATTTGAATGTACCCATACACCAACAAAATTTCTAATTAGTTGACTTGGGTTTCTAGATAAAGAAAAGAGTAGTTTCAAATTTCTTTGTTTAGAATGTTCAACATGGATATGCCATCCAAAAAAATATTTTGCCTTCAATTTCCACACCTAGAAACTAAAAATCTAGATGCAACGGATGAACAAAAACCTATGGGGAATTGTAAAAGAGACTGAGAAATCATCAACAAATCCAAATAAATTATTGAAATGGAAGAATAAATATGATAAATCAGAATCTATTATTGGCCTTGCTATGTCAAATTCATAATTGCATCATATAAATATGGAACAATCATCCAAGGTAGTCTAGGATAATCTAAATAAGTTATTTGGAGCATAAGTAGTGAATGCAACGTTTTCTTTGAACCTATAATTATTTAGTTTTAAGATGTCGATTGAAGTCACTATGTCTAGCCACATAAACAATCTGAGATCTATTCTCATAAAACTAGTGGAAATCAAGGCTATGGTGGATGAAGAGGATGACAAAGCCATTATATTAAACATCGTGTTGTCTAAATACAACAATGTTATTTTTACTATAAGTTGGTTTCCTTCTCAAACTCTAGAGATATGATTTCTACTTTCTTAGCTGAAGAAAAGAGAACCATTGTAGGGGATACATAAGATGATGCTCAATCTAAGATGGCATTATACTCAAGAAATAATAATGGAAAATTAGCTAAAGACAAGAGGGAGATGGAATGCTAATATTGCAAGAAAATGGGTCACTCAACTTGGAATTGTATATTTTTAGCCAATGATGTTTCCAAGGAAAAATTCAAAGATAGACCACATATAACTAATGTAGCCATTGTTGAATATCCACTAGATGTTGATAGTAGTGATGATCTTACTAAAGAAAGGGAATTTTATACATTTTAGCAAGGTCATAGTTTGAAGACGGGAAGGGATATAATCTAGATACAACTCGGCATGGATGGTTTCTTAGATGGTTTGAGAGTTTGTGAATCATAGGAATTATACCCTTACAAGGGTCATGAGATAACTTGATGGAGCATTGTGGATGTAGCTCAACATCGATGGTTGTCCAGTAATTCGAGAGATGCATAATTCAAGAGTTTGGGGAGGTGGAATTCAAGAACTCAAGAGTTTAGCTTGGCAACTACACCTTTACAAGGGTTACGAGGCAACTTGATGGAGCTCTACCTAGTCCAAGAAATATTTTCAAAGAAGAAACTTCTAAAGGATGTTTGGTTTTGATTACTTTTGTTGTTTTTGTGTTTAATAGTATATGTTTTCCTTTAGTGAATAAAAGGATAAAAGGATTAAATTTGCAATAAAGTAACTTATGACTTCAGGTTGTGTTCATGTTCACTTTTTTGTAAAGCAATGTATCCCACATTTATAAGTGGAAATGTTTTATTTAGTGAACAATGATACATAAGGAGGTAAACTCCTTTGTATTAGATGCACCAATTATTATTGATAATATCATATTGTGTTATTGTGAGTGTCCTCCCTTGATCTTAGATATGTGACTCAACTTTATCTAGGATTTCCTTATTTAGTTATCTAATTCATTTTGTATATTTAGAGTAGTTTTTTCCACTTTTCATCAATTCTTCCAATATAAGTTTTGCATAAAATCTGAAATAAAAATTTCAACACATAAAATCTTTTACCACTTTTCATCCATTCTTCCAATATAGTTTTTGCATGAAATTTGAAATAAAAATTCCTATCCAATATAGTTTTTGCATGAAATTTAAAATAAAAATTCCTATCCAATATAGTTTTTGCATGAAATTTGAAATAAAAATTCCTAACACGTAGAAGGGACAATTGTATCAAACTATAACTATGATCTAAGAGTGTATCAATGCCTTCAAATCCATTGAGGCCATCAAAATTACAAAATCAACTATAGATTGTGAAGAAGGATTTATAGCTTGCCAAATCCAACCAAATTGGGGTGTTTTAGTTAATTGGTAAACAACACTCTAATAATAAATATATGTGCGTCCACCCAAACATGTTGATGATACCTAGTAATGCAACGCGAAAATAAATTACCCCTTTAATAAATAATGTAAGGTTCTTTGTAATAATGCATAACGTAACACTTTGCATGTTCTTGTTCATTCGGCCATGCATGAAATGTCATCATAGATTAAGATAACCTTATATTAAATTAGTCATTATTGACAATAATAACTATACAAATTGTAAATTAATATTAAAAAAAAAAAAAAAAAAAAAAGTCATTTATTCATTAATTTGTTATGGTTTTCACAAATATTCAAATTATATCATTAATCGAAAAAATTATGATTTTTTCAAAGCATCTAATCATGAGAATTAAAGAACAACTCATTTATAAAAACAATTTCTTTATTATATTTGATGATGATGATGACGATGACGATGATGAGGATGATGATGACGACGATGACGAACAACTCATTTATTCAAAAAAATATTTATTATATTTGATATTTGATGATGACATGATGATAATGATGATGATGATGATGATGATGATGATGACGACGACGACGACGACGATGGCGAGGATGAGGAGGAGGAGGAGGAGGACTACCACCACCACAACAACAATGACAACGAGGGCGACAGAAACGAAAATGATGGTGATAGATCTTTTGAAATTGAGATCTAAAAATATTGGTAGAGGTTGGTAGTTTGAAAAATATTTTGAAATTGAGATCTAAGAAGGCTCCTAGTCTAATAGATATTTTGAAATTGAGATCTAATCTGGATATAAGCTAGATGACAGATTATTTCATCACATAGCATTTTCAAAATTGTTCAATGCCCAATTTCACTATGGAGCTCGTGATAATTGGTTCTTATTTTAGCAATGTCAAAATTGTTAATGTCCGATTTCACTATGGAGCTCATGAGAATTGGTTTGTATTTTAGCAATGTTGATTTTCTTATTTACACTAGTCAAAGAGAGATACTTATGATTTTCTAGATTAGAGTTTATCACATCCTTATAATATCATAGTTTTATTTTTCCCTCTATCTCTTTATAGCGCCACAATTTCTCCTTGAATTTAGATGTAATAATATTTCTAATATTATCCTTATTTTGCATCATGATTTCTTCCTTTATTCCCCAATGATTTAGCCAATATTGGCCATCCTTATTCCATCCCCACTTGAACCGAAGGTGGTTTTGGCTGGAGTTTGAAGAAATTTTGGGAAGCCTCTTGTCCTCCATTTTATTTAGCTTATTATGATACATTAGATACCCGATCATAACAATGTTCTCAATGAAAGAAAGACTACATTCATACTTAATCATACAAAATTTCACGGTAGCAACATAATACTTTAAATCAACCACTATAAATGCTAGTAGGAGTTAAGTAGGTTGTCCCGCGTGCCCCACCTTCTTTGGTATTTACATTGACAAGTTAGAGGCGTGTTTAGAAAAAACAAGTTGTGCCAACACTACTTCTGCTAGAATAATCATCATCCTTCTTTCTTAAGTTGATTATATTGTTCTTATAGAAAGGTATCTCTTTGATCTCGACAAGAAATTAAGAATTCTCAACGATTTTTGCTCTAGAATGGGTATGTTAGTAAACAATGACATAACAAAGGTTATAATAATCAAATCGAAAACGATCGCTTATGCTAATTTTTTTGTATGACAATAACAACTTATAGGAATTTACTTCATACAAATATCTCAAAGTCAACCTTCATCACAAACTTAATTGGAATTATAATATTAAGAAGGATGAATGGAGGCTGGAAATCCTATTTTACTCTTGAAAAGAACTATAAATCAACAAACTTCTAGTACTGGGAAAAAAAAGAAAAACCTATTTAAGACTCTCGTCACTCTTGTTATCTTATATGGACATGACGATTTGGGGTTACACCATATCTATAGAATCATGGAGGAATATTGAGAAAATCCATCAACATTTTACAATTTATAATCTTAAAATTAAAAGCAATATAGTCTATCCTATCCACCTCATAGATGTTAGTCTTTCCTTCATTGAAAGTATGGCTATGACTAGGTACCTAATATACAAGCACAAGACAAATAACATGAAAGACAATCTAGGCTTCCTAAGATTGTTTCAAACTCTAGTCGAAGTCACATGTGTCTGAAGAGGGGTTGTCATAAATATACTAAGTCTTGACTAAATCATTGGAGAAAAGAGGGAGAGGTGACTTTGTAGAATATTGATAACATTAAAAATGTTATCACATATAAGTTTAAGGAGAATAGTGGTGTAATAAAAAATAGAGGAAAAAAGAAAACTAAGATGCTCTGAGGTCATTAATTGATCTATAAACTATCATGGATATTCCACTGGATAGTTTGTCACAATAGATCTAATAAAATGTTGCAATCTTTACTCTGAAGGTTAATTTCCTTTAGATCTCAGATTCTTTAATTACTATTTTTTTTCTTAAAATGTATGAAAAAGTTGAAATGTGAAAGATAAAGAACATAAATACATACTCACACACTATCCACAAATAAACACAAGATATAACCTGAGAAACCTAGTATGAGAGAAAACCTAGCCATGGGGGCATCACCTTGTTGATCGATATCTTATCACGTTCATTCATAAAGGGTTTTTTTGAATTGTAAAAAATAAAGTTAATATATTGTAGGTATTGAGGGTGGGGGGGGATATGTGAGGTCTCAAGGGATTTATAGGTATTGGGGGTATAAAAAGGGGTATATAGTGAAAATATGGGTTTGTTTTATTGCAAAGATGTATTAGGAGGGGGGTTCGACAAAAGGATTTTGGGAGATATTTACCAATATCTAGTGAAATTAGGGGTATTCTTTAATATCCCACGAATGAAGGTGATATGTCATAGGTTCATAGAGTGAATACCCCATGAACCTATCTAGATTGTGAGGTGACTTTGCTCTCTTTTCTTCAAATGCAAGTACAGAGAAAGAGACACTCTATGTGGAGTTGCCTCTGACATTGTGGCTTGTATGGCTACTACAGAATATCCCCTCCTCTTCTATGCTCTCAAATTACCACTCCTAGGTGCTCTATTCAACTATGGAAAAAATACAATGCTAAAGAATGGAATCCCTTCTTATCCTAGTGGTCTGATATTTAACATATCACGATAGCCATCTAGGGGTAGGGTTTTGACTTCCTCAACCCTCAATTAGTGATAAGGATTGGACCCTCTATAATATTCTCTAAATTCCACACATGGCTATCCCCACATGTTCAATTAAGGGGGGCTGACGTGGCATCCACTCTTACCATAGTGGTCAACAAGGTAGGTCAACTTGCGGGAGGCACAACTTTTGCATACAAACTATGATTAAGGCATGGTTTGCACCATTGTAAATTTATTGAAGTGTATAACACCATCAAGGGTGTGGAAACAAGTTTCGAGCACCAAAACCTAGAACAATGTCATTTAATGCCTCAAAATGGCTCTGGAAGGTTCCAAACCCCAATTTTCTAAACTGGGACCTCACACTAAAATGGCCTTGCAAGTTTATTCCTCCAATTTTTTCCACTCTGAAAGCATCGAGATAGATGGAAAATAATATAGTGATCCAATATAGATCATTAACCCAATCTAAAAGATCAATTGTATCATTTTGTTATAACTAGTTTATTGAATAAAATCAACATTGCTAAAATAAAAACAAACTCTCACAAGCTCCATAATGAAATAGGGTTTTGGACAATTCCTAAAATGTCATGGGTTGAAACAATTTGTCATATTTGTGATACTAAGAAGGTGGAGGACAAAAAACACTTTCTCTTAGAATGTTTTTTGTATACCCACTTTAAATCTCATTTTCAAAATATTTGTACAATGTCGATCTTCCTAACCTATTAACCCATCAAAACTATGAAGAGTTAGGAAAGTTTCTATCCAATCTTTTAGAGCATATAAACAAAATTTTAAATCAAACCAATTAATTACTTACCTTTTTTCTTAAGGTCCTATAAACCAAAATTAGTATAAGTGGATGGTAACGATCATCACCATCATCAACAAAAACAACAACACGTAAATGAAATTTAATTAAAATAAAATAAAATCTATATTTAAAATGTATTCAATTCATTTTCATCTCTCTTCCTCCCTTTTATTTTTATTTTTAAATTAAATTCTTTTAATTATCAATATAAACATTTTTTAGAAATCTTTGACACAAAAAAGGTTGCAAATGATGTCCTCTCCACAAATATGAACAAAAGATAACCAAACCTAAAAAATATGTTTTGGGTTAAGCCAAAACATCTCCAACTATATAACCACTAGCTAAGAGAACATAGTCCAAAAAGTCATAATAGAATAATGATCATCCAAAGTGGGACCCAAATTAGTAACTTGAGTATCGACTTATGTGCACTTCACAAGCTCCCAATTGTTGGTGGGAGGTCATTGAGGCTTCAATGACCCTTCAAATATGGCTATAGACAATGTCATAAACTATTTGGCATTGCACAGTGGGATTGGGCTCCAAATCCTCCTATCATCTCATCTCTAACAAATATGTTTGTTGTCTCAGTAATGGGGCCCACTATTGTCCTTATGGGATCTGATAGATATGGGATGAGAGAGGCTAGGGAGTGGGGAAGGCACCCCAAAATATGGATTCTTTCTCCTTAATCTCCATGGATAGGATGGTACAAATCAATGTGATGTTGTACCAAGCAAAACTCTTTGATGAGACTATTGAAGAGCAACATCATTGTTATGCATTCTATTCCATAGAATGCATATTTATTGATAAGGGAAACATTATATTACATAACCAATTTTGGGTGATCAAAACTAATTAGAATTGAATTACCATAGATAATTTAATAAAAAGCATATCCAAAATGTTAACTAAAGAAAATACCTCTCCGCAACCAAGAAAATGAGCATAACCTATTGACTTTACTAAGGATCATTTTGTTGATGCTTGTTTTCTGAAAATGAGATTTTTGTCAAGGCTTGAAAAGGAATTTTTGTTTTTATATTTGGTGTTTTGATGCACAAGAATAACCCTTTATTGTAGTTGCAAATGATTGTTAGATCATTCTCTCTTATTTCTTTCTCACACATCTTTAGAGACCTTAATGAAGAGGTTGAAAAAATGTTTAAAGATGGCTTGCACTTAGCAGAAGAGGATTGGAAACTCCTCGATTTCAATGAGGGTACATGTTCCTTTATTATGGTTTAGTTATAAATCATATGTTTTTTACTATGTTTTACTCTAGTTTTTTTACTAGGTTGACTTTAAGAGGGTATTTTTGTTTAAGATATGTTTCGCCATGAAATAGTGTATATGAGGTTTATAATCCTTTAATTTTTTAGTGATGTGATAGACAACATGAGACATTTTCTTATGGACCTATGAACTATGGAAGTTGTTTTTATATTTTTATACAAATCATAGTTTTTATTTTATTTATTTATTTTAATCTGAGAATGCTTTACACATGAAGAAAGTAAAATCAATTTATGGTTTGAATATAATTACACTTTTCCTTAGAAAATAGAAGAATCCTTTAATGGTTTAAGAAGACTATAATAAGTAGATGTAGATTATAATTTGACAAGTTGTGTAGGAGGTCCTTTTAGATGTAAAGCAAAGTCTCTTTTAAGGTTCAAAAGGTGCTGCAAAAAAGAGGAAGACTGATCTCTTAAAAAGGTTGTTTGACAAACACAAGAAAATAAGAGGAAGGAATCAACCTATTTTAATCGATGGGAACATACTACATCTACATAATTTGAGATGTGACATAGCATGATGATGGAAGAACAATGACGTCTTTTAGTGGTTCAACATATTACATAACACAATCCCATGGGGCTCCTAATGCATTATGGATTCTATCAGACATGAAGGTGATGTTGTGTAGGTTTTTTGAAGGCTTCTAATTTTTTAATTTCCTAGAATGCATATTTATTAATAAGACATATTCTATATTACAAAACTAAGTTTGTGTAATCAAAACTAATTTAGAATTGAAACAGAGTTGATATTCTAGTAAAAAGAATGACCAAAATGTTAACTACAAAAATACCTCTTCACAAGTAGGAAAATGAATAGAACCTCTTCACGAGTAGGCAAACCAAGAGTAGGAGTAGGTCGAGATGGGGAAAAACAAGCCAAGTAGGAGTAGGAGTAGGACCAGGATGAGCAAGAGAAAGAGGAGGGCAAGTAGGACTAGTAGTTTAAAGACAAGAAAGAGTAGTAACAGGCCAAATAGGAGCAACAACATGACGATAAGGAGAAATAGTGGGACAAGCATAAGTAGGCCAAGTAGGAGAAATTTTATCTAGAGTAGGTCGAGAAGGAGTAGTAATAGAACAATCATGAGGAGAAGGAGTAAGATGAGCATGAGCAAGAGCACATGAAACTACACATTTGCATTTTTTGTATATATAAACATTTTTTCAAGTGAATAATATTTTGGGTTGAACATTGTTTTAGGTTGAAATACATGTTCGATTGAAAACATTTGTTTGATAGTAAATATTTGACCACTATAGGGAGAATATTCTAGGCATAAGTTCTCTGTGCACCCTGTTAAATTTAAGTTTTGATCAAATAATATTTTCAATTGAAAATTGGTGATGAAAACTTGAGAAAAATAACTTTGTGAGCCATAATTGTCACAAAATGTTAATTGGGGTTCATTTTTTCGCCGATTGAGGAAAATAAGTATGTTATTAGATAAACTTGGCATGGATTAGGGAGTTTCGATCTTCATGGAAGCTAATTAGAATGGAAATTATCATTTTTATTTGTAAAAATAGTATGGATACCTTATTTAATTACACACAATCTAATAGATACTTCTCTCAATATGACAACTCCCCGAGTGTGTGATATTGTATACACAAATTCTCATATAAGTTCAAAAGGTGGAGATGAATGTGGCTCACCTATACAAACTTATCAATTTGGGGATACATCCCATGTACAATGAGTAGAGAGCCACTTAGAATCTCTCCTATGCATTTATATTACTCTAGATAGTGAAAAATATTAGAGGGTTAGACACATCCTTAGGTTACCTGAGTAGTGAAAAGAGGTTCGAAATAACATTGACACGATCCACCTTTGTTCACATAAAAAATGATAAATTTCATGCACTTGTAGTTTATCTTAGGTTGAGAGGCCCCTTGAACCCCAAAAGGCTATGTTATGTACCAATTGTCATTGACCTTAAGCCTGACATAATTACATCTCACATTATTTTGTTTCTCCATCCATGAAAAAACAATGTATACTGGTACATTGACCATCCATCGTTGGACTCTTTCCTACTTTAGGCCAAAACTCCAAAATTAAATAAATATATATAACAATTACATAGATTGTTAATTACTTGACCATCCATCGTTAGAATCTTTCCTACTCTAGGACAAACTCCAAAATTAAAGAAATATATATAACAATTTCATAGATTGTTAATTACATGCTCACATTTAAGATTGCTCCATACACGTGGTAGATTAGGTGAGAGTTTTTTTCTAGCATTCTTGACAAATTGTTGAATACATTAGATAAACAGAAAAATACTTGTGAGAATCACCAAGTAGAATTAAGATTGAAGAAATATTGTTAGGAACTCTTCAAACCCATTATATGTAACCTTATAGAAAAACTATATATATATTTAAGATTTCAAGGAGAGATAAGAGCCAAATAATGTAAGCTAATGTGGCTAGGCCAATAATGGTTTTAGTTTGATGTGATGTAACATTGTCCAATTCAAATTAGTTGTAATTAGGATGTTGTTCATCCTCATTACAACCATCAGTGGTTTTTGTCACTTTTCGTCAATTCTTTCAATATAGTCTTTGCATGGAATTTGAAATAGCAATTTCAACATGTGGAAGATGCAATTTAATCAATCTATAATTATGATCTAAAGGTTTATTGGTGCTTTTGAATCCATCAAGACCATCAAAATTACATAATCAAAAATAGATTGTGAAGAAGGACCTATGACTTATCAGATTCCAATCAAAATGTAGTGTTTTAGTTAATTGGTAAACAACATCCTAAATAAATATGTGTGTCTACTCATATATGTTGAATAAATATATCAGTGTAGATTTATTTTGACCCTGGATTTATCATGTGTTGATAGAGATCAAATACTTTGAGGCACAAACCTTTCCTCAAGTTTTTCAACTCTAAAAAAAGTTTTGATCTCAAGAGACATCATCCCTTTCCACACATGATAGATTAGGAGTTAAGATGGATCTATGTTGGTTCTTTTTGTGTGTGTGTAATGATGATGATGGTTAAAATCAAATGAGACCATATTTGCCACATGTCAACTCCATGTTAAGAACAGATGGAATTACACATCTCCCTCATACTAAGCAACACATTATTAAAATGTTTTAACCATAAGAATTTTTTTACTTTCAATTGCTTTATATATGATGATGATGATGATGATGATGATGATGATGATGGTTAACATCCACTGAGACCAAAATTGGTCTATCGAACCTTAAGAAAGGTAAGAGATGACTTGGATTTCTTTAAATTGTTATTTCGATGCTCAAAAAGAATTAGGAGAAGAGTTCCAAGATCACTATAGTTTTGATGACTTAGAAGGTTAGGAAGATTGGTATTGTGACAAACATTTTGAAATTGAGATCTGATTCGGGTATATGCAGGGAAATCTAGAAGAAAGTGATTTTCATCTTCCACCCTCTTGATGTCACAAAGGTGACAGATTATTTCATGCCATGGTGTTTTGGGGATTGTCCAATGCCCAATTTCACTATGTAGCTCACAAGAATTAGTTCTTATTTTAGCAATATTGATTCTCTTCTTTAAACTAGTTGAAAAACAAAGATACTTTTGATATTCAAGATTAGGGTTAACCACGTCCTTATAATATCTTGATTTTCATTTACCCTCTAATTCTTAATCTCACCATAGTTTCTCCTTAAATTTAGAGTGAACAATATTTTTAATATCATCGATATTCTGCATAATAACTTCTTATTTTATTCCCCAATGAATTAGGAAAGAATTAGCATCATTATGCCATCCCCACTTCAGTCCTTGGTGATTTTGGTTAGAGTATGAAACAATTTTGTGGAGCCTCCATGTCGTTTTACATAATGATAGTTATGCTTTCAATGGGGGAAAGGCTCATA
>ML777614.1:1196027-1206971 GCA_009831015.1 Picea engelmannii
TATTTATGCACAACATTATTTTTTTATTATTAATTTCTTTTTAAATGCCACATGTTAATTCCAACCCCATGTTAAAGAGTGAAGGAATTACATATCTCCCTCACACTGGAATGTACAAAGAAATTAGTAATTAAATAAGAATATATATATATATATATATATATATATATATAGTTTTTTTTAAATAAAAGAGGGGCATATAATTTTTTTTTTAAATAAAAGAGAGGGGCATATCCTATTATATCATATCACATACAAACATAACACATGTCGCTAGGTTGTCAACTATTTCGTTGAGTTAGCGGAAACCGGGTAATTGGAAACCTTGGATGCCCATTTCCAAAAAGGCCGGTCCACCAACTACTCTGCTTGGAGGAAACTAGGGCAGGTGGCGGCTTATAGTCTTTACATTAACCAATAAACTAGAATTAAAACTAGACTGGACTTGGAACTGAACCAAAAATACTTTAGACTGACCATGATCAAACACCTATTATAGATTATCCAGAACCAGAAGAACTCCCATCCATGCAATTACCCATTTTCACTAGAAGTAGCTTCTCTGGGGTCTCCATTGGGTGGACCATTCCAAGTCGATAGGGCAAAATTTCTTGCACACGTCGGACATTTTTACCCCGTTGGTGCATTGGAGAATGATTCATATAGCATATCGATGCGTTGGTGCATGAGTGTGCCACTGTGAACCTGATATTCCATCTGGATCCTCAGATCAAACACTAATTCCAATTATTCTAGGTGGAAGAAGGGTGGGGGGGCACGCCGTGGTTCTAGTATAATCGAGATAGGAGGTGGCACAAGGACCTCGCCACCTTCCATTATCGTGCCACCCAAAACCTCCACATCCTCACTTGTAGTAGCCTACACTCCATCCTGTGATCCATCCTTGTGCTCCGTTGTTGTGCGCTAGCCCTGTGCTCCTTCCTCCTTCCCGGGGTCCCAATCCTTCGCTGTGGCGCTGGAAAGATCATAGCCTTCTGGAAGTGGAGCGTCCTGTGAGGCCATGTGAAGGAATTTCTATAGGAATTCCTCCTCGACGATGTAGATGTGGAACTCTTGTATTTTTGCCTCCATGGTGTTGGTGTCGTGATGAGCTGCAGTGGCTGACTTAGTGTCTTCCGCGAAGAAGTTGCTTGGGGGTTGCCAATTCTCTAGCGCGGTGAAGAGAATGGAATCTAGAGGGATCTGAATGGGTTCCTCCGAGATTCCTTCCTCCATGTAAGCCATTGGAGGCAACCCCGCCATCCCTTCTCTGTGTGCTTCCTGAATTCTCTGAGTGCAGGCTATGAAGAATGCCCTCTCGATCATTTTTCGCGTCCTCTGTCGTGCTGCCAAACTTTTCCAGGCAAGGTTGTTGGCCCTCGACCAAGTTTTGGATAACCTTGGTCGTGTTTTACCATTTTTGGGACTTCGACAGGCTGGTCGAAGATGGAGCACCCAGGCGAAGCGAAGATCGTGGGATCTCACCCTCTTTTACGGGATTTTTGGGATTTAGTGTTTATGTAATGGGTATGGGTTGTCGACCCATGGGTCTTACCCATGTTTAGGCCCCTTTTGTAATGTATAAATAAGTAGCTAGGCGATGTCAGAAGGGGCCAGAGTGCTAAGTGAAAATAGTTGTGAAGTCTTTGTGCATATTGTATGTTGAGACTTGCAGAGCTAAGTGCAAGTGTTTTGTAAGTTCTTTGTGCACATACTATGTAATTTATGTAATTTATGCACAACATTAATTTTGTTTTTATTAATTTCTTTTTAAATGCCACATGTCAATTCCAACCCCATGTTAAAGAGTGAAGGAATTACATATCTCCCTCACACTGGAATGTACAAAGAAATTAGTAATTAAATAAGAATATATATATATATATATATATATAATTTTTTTTTTAAATAAAAGAGAGGGGCATATAAAAAAAAATTTAAATAAAAGAGAGGGGCATATCCTATTATATCATATCACATACAAACATAACACATGTCGCTAGGTTGTCAACTATTTCTGTTGAATTAGCGGAAACCGAGATAATTGGAAGCCTTGGATGCCCATTTCCAAAAAGGGCGGTCCACCAACTGCTCTGCTTGGAGGAAACTAGGGCAGGTGGCGGCCTATAGTCTTTACATTAACCAATAAACTAGAATTAAAACTAGACTGGACTTGGAACTAAACCAAAAAGAGTTTAGACTGACCATGATCAAACACCTATTATAGATTATCCAGAACCAGAAGAACTCTCAGCCATGCACTTACCCATTTGCACCAGAAGTAGCTTCTCTGGGGTCTCCGTTGGGCGGTCCGTTCCAAGTCGACAGGGAAAAAGCTCTTGCACACGTCGAACATTTTTACCCCATTGGTGCATTGGAGAATGATTCATATAGCATATCGATGCGTTGGTGCATGAGTGTGCCACTGTGAACCTGATATTCCATCTGGATCCTTAGATCAAACACTAATTCCAATTATTCCGGGTGGAAGAAGGGTGGTGGGGCATGCCATGGTTCTGGTATAATTGAGATAGGAGGTGGCACAAGGACCTCGCCACCTTCCATCTTCATGCCACCCAGACCCTTCACAGCCTCACTTGTAGTAGCCTACACTCCGTCTTGTGATCCATCCTTGTGCTCCGTCGTTGCGCGCCAGCCCTGTGCTCCTTCCTCCTTCCCGGGGTCCCAATCCTTTACTGCGGCGCTAGAAAGATCATAGCCTTCTGGAAGTCGAGCGTCCTGTGAGGCCATGTGAAGGAATTCCTTCCTCCTTGACGATGCAGATGTGGACCTCTTCTATTTTTTCCTCCATGGTGTTGGTGTCATGATGAGCCATAGTGGCTGACTTAGTGTCTTCCACAAAGAATTTGCTTGGGGGTTGCCAATTCTCTGGCACGATGAAGAGAATGGAATCTAGAGGGATCTGAATGGGTTCCTCCGAGATTCCTTCCTCCACGTAAGCCATTGGAGGCGACCTCACCATCCCTTCTCTGCGTGCTTCCTGAATTCTCTGAGTGTAGGCTATGGAGAGAGCCCTCTCTAGCATTTTTCGCCTCCTCTGTCGCACTGCCAAACTTTTCCAGGCAAGTTTGTTGGCCCTCGACCAAGTTTTGGATAACCTTGGTCGTGTTTTACCATTTTTGGGACTTCGACAGGCTGGTCGAAGATGGAGCACCCAGGCAAAGCGGAGATCGTGGGATATCACCCTCTTTTACGGGATTTTTGGGATTTAGGGTTTATGTAATGGGTATGGGTTATCGGCCCATGGGTCTTACCCATGTTTAGGCCCCTTTTGTAATGTATAAATAAGTAGCTAGGCGATGTAAGAAGAGGCCAGAGTGCTAAGTGAAAATAGTTGTGAAGTCTTTGTGCATATTGTATGTTGAGACTTGCAGAGCTAAGTGCAAGTGTTTTGTAAGTGCTTTGTGCACATACTATGTAGAGGCTCTGTGCTTGGACCTAACTCAGGGAAGGAGGATCTGGCGAGGCGCACACAGATCTCCTATCCTATGCGGAGTTGGCATGTGGATCTGTGCATGCAAGAAGATTGGAAGAAGCTAATAAAGAAGAAGAAGAAGAGTTGGTGGACGTAGCCCCACACTGGGGTGAACCACGTATATCCCGTGTCAATGTGCTTTGTGCTATGGTGTTCATGTTGTTTATGTACTTAATTTCTTAACCTATATGTATGATATATCTAGTTGATGCTTAGTGCTTTATGATGTGAATGAATTTTAGATCTACTTTAATGCTATGTGTTGGATGATTAGATATGCTTGGATATTGGTTGTCACTGCGTTGATATGTAATTAGGATGTTAACCTGCGATGTGAATAAAAGGGTTAAAGGCTAATGAATGTTATTGGCTAGGTTCTCTGTTAATTACTGTGATCACAAATCTTTGTCCCAGCTAGGTTGCAAACACCTGAGTGCTGCAACCCGTTCTGCCTCTACCTTGGGTGAGACTTGATCTGCTTCGTAGGTGTTTCCAAAAGGGCCGACAGTTAGGGTTTTGTTGGTGCGTTGTTGAAGCGTTGAACCTTGGGTCTGCCCTTGTGCCAACAAATGGTTCCATTGTCGAGACTTGAAACTGTGATTGCTGGGAACTGAAGAAAAGAGAAATCTTTGTGCATAGATATGTTGTTGTAAGTGTGAAGTATTCTACTTGACTTGTGAATCTTTGTGCTAAGAAGGGAACTGAATCTGAAGAAAAGAGGTAAGATATTAAAGCTTTGTGCTCTGGTAAAGGTAAGATAAGTGGAAATTTTTTCTTCAAAAGTATGGATCTAGGTATGATTGATAGATTTTTTCCTAGTCTGAAAACTAGGGCACAACTAGAAGAGAGAAGACTTGATATGAATAGATATGATAGAATAATGAAAGATATGTTATTCCTATGCATAGAAAGAATTTTTGGAGTAATAAGTGGATGCAGGATCCTAGAAATAATTTGTTGCAAGTTCATCACTGTGATCCCAGTGAGCAGTACAGGAAAGGTTGGGGATCGTTTAAGAGGAAGAGAGGATTGACTCTTTGTTATAGTTGCAGAAGACCAGGACATTTTGCTAAGGAATGCCCTGGTACAGGTCCTATTTGTCTTTGTTGTAAATCTATTGGTCATGAGGATTTGGATTGTTCTAGAATGATTGCTAAAGTTGAAAAGATGAATATGAGACAAGAAAACCATGAAGAAGGTCAAAAGATTAAGGATATGCTAGAACACCAAAATTAATCAGAGACTATATTATTGCAGATGAAAGAAACCATGAATGATCACAGAGACATCAGTTTACCAGAGATCTTAAAAGAGAAAGAGTGCATAGAAATAAGAATAGGAGACTTCGACATAGACTGTGTTCTGGATGAGGAAACAGGTGAATATCATGACATAAAGTACTTGGGAATTTTTGGAAAAACCTACTATGATTCCTTTATTGGGAGGAATAAGATTGTTTAAAGGAAAGATGATAACCCTATGTGGAAGACTTACTCATGTACCTATGGTTTCTAATGGAGCATTGACAGAAGAAGAATTCGAGGTCGTTAAGTTTATTGAGAACAACACTCCTTTTTCACTTTTATTGGGAAGGACCTGGATTGAGAAAGATCAGAGCTGAAGGAAAGAAGAAGTGGAATCTATCGAACAGAAAAATCAAGAATTAAGGGATTTCATGGCTAGGAGAATAGCATGCTTACTAGAAGAACAAGAGTCCAAGTCGAAGCAACTAATGACTAGAGAACTAGCTATCAAAGTTGAAAGAACGCAAGAAGGCTTAAAGAACCTGTCCATGCATGAGAGAAGAGCACCTACCTCTAAAGTAATACGAGAAGAGGTATTCCACTTAAACCATGTGAATGACCCTCAACAGTGCGAAGTTACTATTCTAAGAGCATATAAGAATAAAAATGGAAAGAGGGATCTAGCGACTCAGATCATAGGAAAGAAGGCTAGAAAGCTCAACAAAAAGAAAGAAAAGCTAGAAAAATTGCATGCGGTTCCAGTGAAGACTTCGCAGGAAGCTGGCTTGCAGAACTTGAACCTCGCTGGAATAGAAGAACAACACGGACTGGCACTTCTCCATGACAAAGCTATATGACCGTTGGAGGTGTCCCGACCGTTAGAACGACACTCCAGAATGACTAGAAACGCAGTTATTGCCATAAATATCACCATTGGACCGTTGGGACCGTGCCACAATGGATGGAATCGTATTGATTGAGGCATTCCTACCCATTGGAGGAGTTTGTTACGACGTTGTTTACTTAATCCATCAAATGCCTCACCAGGAACACTTTTGTAAATTGTGATTATCTAAGCCCATAGAGAACTAATTGCTACCGCGTTGTGCTTATTGAGACCTCACCACCTATTTTTCTTACCTTGAGCACCTGTTCGCCTACCCGAGCATTTGATCACAAGTGTGTATGTCAAGATAATGTAGCGCAATAGAGAAGTCCATAGAAGAAATCCCGATACACCTTATGGCTGAGAAGGTCATGTCTGCAGGAGTACAGGCCTCATCGACGAGAGGATTGCAAGCATCCCCCTCGAATGCACGTCAATCTGGGCCATCCCGAACTGCGATAGAGAAAAAAAGAAAGCATTGTGATGACCTGGCAAACGTGAAGCTCATCCCATCGGTCCTGCCCGACTACATCCCTCCTCTAGCTGGCGCGGTTAGTCGCGACAACGTTCTGAGATATTTTGAGTACACCCTCATCACCGCGTACCTCCCGAAGGGGATACGCGCAATGGGAATGCAGCTAGGACTGATATCTGATCTTAAGATCAGTGACTTCAACCTGGGAGACAGGAAGAATTATGTGTTTCTCTCACCGCATAAGTACTTGAAAAAGACAACGGGGAAGAAGTTGAAGATATTCTCCCAGCCATGGACTAAGGAGATCGTGAAGTCCACCATCCTCAACATCATGAAGCTACCCCACTTTGGCAGACATCAAGAGGTTAATGTGTGTGTTAAACTCCTCCCATCATGCTACCATGGAGGTTATCTATGGTTATACAGGCGTGTGACTGTGGATCCGATGTTGATCCACGTGATCACTAGATTAAGCATGCAGGGACCAGACCCTCATAAATTCTACCAAGGGAAGGCTACAAATCACACCCTGGAGCAGTGAATAAAAGACACCTACGATGATGTGGAGAAGGGGAAGTGGGGATACAAGGTATCCTCCATCCAAGATGGCGCAGTGCACCTAGATTTCCAGTTGATCGTTGGTCATATCATCAAGAATAACAGACCAACACAAGTCATGGGGTTCGTCGTCAACCTCGCAAGAAAATGCGTTGAAGGGATGCAGATGAACTGAGTGAGCTACCTCGTCAACTAGTTGGAGTAGGATTGTTGCGAAGCACAGGACCAGGGCTATGAGTTTCACTTCAGCTGGTTGTTGATTCTCGTTGCCTTTGTCACATGGGAGACATCAAAGGGAGTGACCTTCCCTGACATTGAGTTGTCCGAACAGCTGGCCATGAGGTTCACTACCCTGTGGTATTCGAGCGACATGGCAAAGTAATGACAGTCAAATGCAGTGTTCCACACCTATTACTTGCAGCTGAAGCAGGCCATCGAATCCTTCCCTCGCATGACGTCGAATACACTCCATAAGTTCAGGCCACTTGCAAAGTTCTACGCAGACATGCACTTCATATATATCACTGTGTGTGGGGACGAAAACAAGGAAGAGTTGCAGTCCTATTACAAACTGACTGAGGAAGATATGGAGGAAATAACCAAGGAATGGCCTGCAAAATTCCTTATACCAGTCGAACAAACAAAGATCTCCAACCCCGAGCTCATCAAAAGTCTTGTGGTCACTTGAGAAGAATATGATCAACTAAGTAGCACCAAGAAGACGAAGAATAAGGAAGAGGTGCAGGAAACAAACAACGCATCGGAGAAAACTGCAGCTAACTCACTTCGAGGAGGAGGAGGTGACAAAGTAAACCAAGAGGAGGAAGGGGAAGAAGACAAGCAAGACAAGGGTGAAGTGACACCACCTAAGGATCCCCTTACAAAAGACGAGACATCAAAGAAAAGAAAGGTTTCTCCGAAGAAAGCCTCAACGCAGAAGAAGTCACGAGCCAATAAGCCCTAGTTACAGACCATGCTCACAGTGGATGATATTGACCTCACCATCATAGTTGTAGCAGACACTTTGGAGGATATTTTGCAATGGAATGAAGAAAAGGAGGAAATAATGTATGACAAGATCGAGGTGGAGTTGAAAGGGGTACAACAAGTCTGTTATTCAAGCTGCGCAGTGTCTACAGCGCCATCATCATCAGAAGGTATAAAAGTGGGAGATGATCCTGCCCAACTACGCAGATTAGCAGATGCGACAGAGGCTCACCTTTGACAAGTAGAGGAAGAAAAGGAACAGGCCATAGAGGCCTTGAAGCAAGAAAAAGAGGAAGCCTTAGAGAAACGTCGGGTTGCACAGCAAGAGAAATATGACCTCCGAGCGAAGTTTGAAGACGAAAAAGAGCAGATCCAGAAAGAAAAAGACCAGCTGCTCACAGAGCAAACTGCGGTCAAGGAGCTAGTGGCTAGAGCACTTCGCTCTATGTCGATCTTGGCACATATGGAAAAAGAAACAACTGAGAGCCAAGTGGGGAAGCTCGCTGAAGCCATTCAGTAGCTTCAAGCAAGAGTAGCAGCACTAGAACTGCAAGCAGTGTCGAGCACTCCGTAGGAAGTGTGGGATCAGAGAGAAGAAACTGCCAGGAGCGCAATAAAAATAATCAGGGCATTGGCCTTGGAATGTAAACAACTCAGTGACCAAAGTGCAGAGACCTATGAGTGCCTTACAGACGACCCAGAGCTAATAAGATTGGAGGCACAGCTCTAGGAGACAAAACAACAAGCATCGATAGTGCAAGCGCAGCTGAAGCATCTTTCGACGGTATAAAATATGAAAATGTCATAGGAGGTGCGCGCAGTTCAGCAATAGATCAATGCAATCCAGAGTAGAGTCATGGAAGTGACCTAGAGACTCCAGCCAATGCAGGATGAAACCTGCACACTTTTTGAAGAGATCGAGGGACAAGGTGCCCAGTTGGAACAAGTGGTCACCACGGTGGAACAACGCTTGGAAGGACATATCACCGAGAAAGTCATTCAGGAGTTCGCCAACCAGAAGGCTCTAGTGAAGTAGCAAGTCAAGGCATCTCGATCCAATCTCGAGGCCTTCGAAGCAGAGTTTCCCAGATCAGAGTGACTCGGGACGAGTCACATGTGAGTGTTGGGGGCTTGTTGGCCCTCGACCAAGTTTTGGAGAACCTTGGTCGTGTTTGAATATTTTTGGGACTTCGACAGGCTAGTCGAATACGGAGCACCCAGGCAAAGAAAAGATCATGGGATATCACCCCCTTTTATGGGCTTTCTGGGATTTAGGGTTTATGTAACGAGTATGGGATGTCGACCCATGGGTCTTACCCATGTTTAGGCCCCTTTTGTAATGTGTAAATAAGTAGCTAGGCGATGTAAGAAGGGGCCAGAGTGTTAAGTGCAAATAGTTGTGAAGTCTTTGTGCATATTGTATGTTGAGACTTGCAGAGCTAAGTGCAAGTGTTTTGTAAGTGTTTTGTGCACAGACTGTGTAGAGGCTCTGTTCTTAGACCTAACTCAGGAAGGAGGATCTGGCGAGGTGCACACAGATCTCCTGTCCTATGCGGAGTTGGCTTGTGGCTTTGTGCATGTAAGAAGATTGGAAGAAGCTAATAAATAAGAAGAAGAAGAGTTGGTGGATGTAGCCCCACACTAGGGTGAACCACGTATATCCTGTGTCAATGTGCTTTGTGATATGGTGTTCATGTTGTTTATATACTTAATTTCTTAACTTAGATGTATGATAGATCCAATTGATTCTTAGTGCTTTATGATGTGAATGAATGTTAGATCTACTTTAATGATATGTGTTGGATGATTAGATATGCTTGGATCTTGGTTGTCACTGCGTTGATCTGTAATTAAGATGTTAACCTGTGATGTGAATAAAAGGGTTAAAGACTAATGAATGTTATTGGCTAAGTGCTCTGTTAAGTACTGTGATCACAGATCTATTTCCCAGCTAGGTTACAGACACCTAAGTCTTGCAACCCCTCTACCTCTCCCTCAGGTGAGACTTCATCTACTTCGTAGGTGTTTCTGAAAGGGTCTGTAGTTAGGGTTTTGTTGGTGCAGTGTTGAAGCATTGAACCTTGGGTCTTCCCCTGTGCCAATAAGGGTCGCAATGAAACCTGCCTCTCTCCCGTGGCATCGAGAAGGTGATGTGGATGGAAAGATTGCAAAAATTTTTGCAATGGCTACACTAGAGCACTGAGTTGCTTGCCTGGTACAGGTCGAGGGAGAAATGGTGAAGGTTGGTGCATTGCAGGATGATATTAAGGAGGAGTGACATGACTACTCCCATTATCACCCCCGAACCATTAAATTTCCTTACCATCACTTTGTTCACATGAGGGAGCCGTCCTTCGGCTCTTAACAGGCAATTAAGGTGGGCTCCCATTATTAATGGAGAGGGGATGGGAGCTAGCCTGCCATATTTATGGTTTGGCTCGGGCTGGTGTTACGTGGCCCTCATTTTCTACGTGGCACCCCATCTGAGGTTGGGTAGTCCATTTTTGCCAATTCTTAGCATCAGTCTGAGAATTCAGATCAAGGTGAATTTTGGGCATTCCAGTGGATCAGCTCTGTCATGGTAGCCACTCCTTCATTTTCCAAGAAATCTGCTACTTTGTGTAGAAATTTTCAATACAAATTAAATATTTCCTATGATTCTCCTGATATAACAATTATATGCCACTGTTAAATACAGAATCACTTCTACTATTATTCTTGCGGAAAATTAAACCACGATCACAAAGTGAAATATTAAGAACACATAACACAGAAGTTTTACCGGGAAAGCGTAAAGCTAAAAACCCCACTATCATATATTATGTATATCGTGGATCATGAAACAATATCATACAAAATTCTAATCCAAGAGCTCTCAGTACAATACAATTGTTTCACACAGTCATACAAAAACTTAGCAAATACATGTGCCAATTCTCTATGTCCAGACAACCTGCCTCCTCTGCACAATCCCTGCAATTAGAATTCTCACAATGAATTCGAATTGTGTAGTTTTGCACATGCTCATGAGCATATCCATTGCATGTGTGATCAAATCACAACTGATAGCCAAACTGTCCCTTTCACCTGTTATCTCAACTAGGTCTCCACTAGATCTGACATGCATGTAGTTAACCGTGGTGAATCTTCAGTTGCATGTGAGTTCACTGATTTGAATTAATTAATAATTAATTCACTGAACTCTCACTAGTGCAAGTTTAGTTACAACTAGTACAACTGGGCTTAACTCACTTAACTGAGTTAAACTACTTCACAACTCTCATAACTACACTTATAA
>ML777614.1:1213073-1242205 GCA_009831015.1 Picea engelmannii
TATTTATTGTCCAATTTATTTAAGGGAAAAGTAAATTAGACACATGTTTCTTGTTGACTTTTCAACACTTTGTTTGCATCCCTTTTCACATGAGAGGGGATTATGGTGAGTTTGGGTCGTAAGAGGGAGCCAAAGTCCTCCAAGAGTCCTGAGAGTCTCCAACTGGGTGAGACTTCCAGGGGGTGTTCTCCATGAATAATTTTGGTTATGAGCTGGACTATGATATGGGAGTCCCCCTCCGCAATGATATTTTTGTAATGGTGATATGTTTCTATATTGATTCCTCTTAGGAGGCTCCAGATCTTAGCAACATTGGTTTTGTTGAAGCCCAGATAGCCTGCTACTAGGTGGAGGATTTATCCATTTGAGTTCTTGAGGGTCGCCCCAAAGCCCACTGGGCTAGGATTTCCTTTTGAAGCCCCATCAAAATTAATCTTAATGAATCTAGTTGGTGGGGGGGTCCAAGTGGTCGGGCTGCCAGTAGAGCAGTTGCCTGCTGTGGAAGGGGGTGTGTCAGTCAAGCTAAGGTGTCAGTTTTTGAGTATATGCTCTTCATCCATACTGCACTTTAAGTCCTCAATATTCTAGTGTCTTCTTTTGATCATTTCTCAGATTAGATTCATGATTTTGTCCCAAGTAGAGGTGGGGGGTGAGGCCTTCGACTGAAATATTCTTTTATTTCTTTCCTTCCAAATTTTCCAGAGGGTGAACCCGGTAGGAGCTGCCAGATGCAAGCTAGAATTGGGTTCTGAAAGGTGATCGAGTTCCAATTTTCTATAGTTTCGCTGATGTTGTTTCTATTTCTGTTGGAACAACACATTATTTGAGACCCCATATCCTATATTGTATGATTGTTGTGGCAATGGTTGAAAAGGTGTTCCATCATTTCCTCATGTTGTTGACAAAGGGGGCAAATTGAGGGGCCTATGAAACCCCACTTTTTGAGATTGTCCCAAGTGAGGATGCGGTTTTGAACTGTGAGCCAAAGGAAGATGGACACTTTAGGCTAGAGTATTGAGTTCCATATATTACCCCAAATGCTCTCCTTAGCTTGATCGTGATAGTTCCCCTGCAAATAATAGGCTTCTTTGATTGAAAAATTACCATTTGTGGAGTGCCCCCATATGAGAATGTTCGGGCCTACCCCGTTGGATATTTTTCATTGGTTTTCCTAGGCTCATCAGGCTTGGAGGTCCATTTCTCTTGGGAGGTGCAATTTCTGGTGTTCTGTTTTCCATTTGCGCCATGGAAGATTCCTGTCAGACGTTCTCCAAATATCCTTAACCCATCTAAATATGTCGGGTTGCAGTGATTGACGTAGGGGATTTAGTTCTTCTAGAGTGGCTAGAGGCGTTTTTTGTTTCCATGAGTCCTGCCAGAACAATGCACTTTCCCCATTCCTGATTTCCCAAAAAGCATATTTCTGGACTAGTTGTCTGTTGAGCCAGGTCGTGTTCCAAATATTGGATCCTTGAATCTGGTCATTGAATATGATTAGTTTTTCTGCTTGGGTGGTCGGTGCATATTTCTGTTTCCAAATTTGTGCCCAGAGTTATGTAGGGTGCTTAAGCCATCGCCACCATAGTTTAGCTCCCATAACTTGATTAAGTTTTCCTGGGTCTCAGAGCCCTAGTCCACCCATAGCTTTGGGCTTACAAAGCTTATCCCATCCCACTAATGCCCACTTTATGTCAGGGTGGTGCCCATTCCATAAGAATATGCGTTGTATGTTCCTGATGGCTCGAATGATCGACTTGGGTGCTGCTAGAGCAGTGAAAAGGTAGGTTGGCAAAGCTTGCAGGATAGACTTGAGGAGCACCATCCTAGCTACGATATTAAGAGGTATGAAGTTCCAGTTGTTGAGTCTATT
This sequence comes from Picea engelmannii, assembly GCA_009831015.1. Lineage (NCBI taxonomy): Eukaryota > Viridiplantae > Streptophyta > Pinopsida > Pinales > Pinaceae > Picea > Picea engelmannii. Next base: position 1,214,944 of record ML777614.1, read on the forward strand.
GGAAATGAAGAGAAGCAGACTGTCCCAGGATATGGAGAGTGCAAGCGCACTTGTGAGGGGTATGCCGAGATAATTGGACAAAAGAGAGCTCTTTGGTATACCTAGGAGGCGGGAAATGTGATTTTGGATGATGACTGGCGTATTGAAGAAGTAGAGCTTAGATTTATCAAGGTTAAGGGCCATTCCCGATGCATCCGCAAAGTCACTGAGAATGGAATTGATTTTGGTGGCTTCATGAGCTTTCAGAGTGTTTAAGAGGAGAGTTTAACCAACAAAATGTCTATGTGAGGGGGCTGGATGAATATTGTGAAGGGGAATACCTTTAAGGGATCCATCCAAGACATAGGCTTTAAGGTAGCATCCCAATCCTTCTGCCATTAAAACAAAGAGGAATGGAGAGAGGGGGCCTCCTTGACAAATTCCTCTAGTGGGGGAAGAGGTTTGGGAGGGCACTCCATTGACTAGGATAGATAATAAGGCCGAAGAGGTGAGCCTCATGATCCAATGCACCCAGTGGCTATCGAAACCAAAGGCTTCTATCAAGGAGCGCATGTACTGTCAATTGATTCTGTCAAAAAATTTAGATAGATCGAGTGTGATGAGCATACCTGGGATCTTAGTCGTCTTCAGCGAGTGGATAACCTCGTGTGCAAGGATGACATTGTCCATGATTTTCCTACCTTCCATGTATCTCGCTTTCTCTTTGGATATGACAAAATGTAGAATTGGTTTGAGATGCGTGGCTATGACCCTAGTGATGATTTTGTAGATGATGTTGCATAGGGAAATCAGTCTATACTATTTTGGGTGAGTGATCGTCTCCTCTTTCGGGATGAGAGTGAGGAAGGTGGCATTGAGGGATGGGAGGACTTAGTCTAAGGTTTTGAATTCCTCCGCCACCTGCCAAACTTCTTCCCTTATCATATCCCAACAGTAATGAAAGAAGTATGTAGTGAAGCCATCTGGACCCAGTGCTTTCCCTGGGGGAATTTCTTTGACTACGTGGTCCACTTCCTCTTGAGTGATGGGCCTCATTAAGGCTTCATTCTATTCTTGAGTTACCAGGGAGGGTATGTACCTAGTTATTTTGTCGATTGTTGATGCTCTATCATCATTGGATTCCATTAGAAGGTATTTGTAGTAGTTTGTTAGTTCCTCAACAATTTTGTTGTGCTCTCTAATGGGGTTACCTTGAGCATCCTCCAGCTGAGTTATCCTATTTATGTATCTATAATGCACCATTGCTCTCTAGAAGAATTTGGTGTTCCTCTCGCCCTCTTTGAGCCATTGAACCCTAGATTTATGATGCCATAGGATTTCCTCCTTCTTTTTCCATTCTTCTAATTCCGCCTAAAGATCCTCTTCCTCCTTCATTAATTTCATGGTTCCGATTCCTGAAATGAAGGTCTTTTGCAGAGTTTCTAGTCTATTCTCAATTTCATGCATCCGTTGAAAGATGTTCCCAAAGGTGTTTTTATTCCAAAGCTTCAGATGTATCTTCAAGTTTTTGAGTCGCTGCTAAAATTTGTACATGCAGGTACCATGTTCTATTTCTGCTTGGTTCCAACAGGAAGTTGCGAGCCAATGAAAGTCAGGGTGGGAAAGCCAAAATTTATCAAATCTGAAGGGTTTGAGTTTTGGAATCGATCCTGCGTCCAGACAAAGTGAGACGAGCCAGTGGTCTGAGTCGGCTCTTGGAAGAATGTTGGCCTCTATGGCAGGATCCTCCACCAGCAGGGCTACTGTTATGAGGAAGCGGTCTAGCCAGAAAACAACCTGTTGATGTCCAGATCTGCGGTTGGACTAGGTGAAAATGCCATTTCGCATTTCTATATCTACAAGATTTAGTTGGTCTATGAGGGTTGTGAACTTACCACTGTCTTGCTCCAATCGTTTATTACCCCCAGTTTTCTCCTCCAGTGTCAGGATCATATTGAAGTCGTCTCCCAAGACCTAGTTGGGCACACTCAGTAATGATTTGATGGAATTTATTCACTTCAAGAAGTTCTCTTTGTCTTGTAGGCTTTGAGGTCCATAAACATTTGTGACTTCCCCTTCCTTGGTAGATCTTATGACTTTGAAGTGTGTCATGATTGTAACTACAATGGAGAAGGGTCGATCTATTGTAACAGTTGTAGGATTCCATAGGATCGCTAATCCCCCTGTCGCACCGGTGGAGTCTATGTGGAGGGAGTCACACCCTCTCCAACAACGGTGAAAGATAGTCTTTTCTTCTGCTCCAACACATTTGGTCGCTTGCAACAGGAGAACATCTGGATTTTCTGCGCATATACAGTCTCGAAGAGTCCTCTGCTTGGATCTTCCATTGAGTCCTCTAACGCTATAGGTTATGATCTTCATCATGATGATTAGGGAGGTGGATGGAGGTATCCCTCCGAGATCCTTTGAACCTGGCCTGAGTTGAGCATGAAGTTCCCTACTTCTTTGATGAATTGGTGGGTGGATTTTCGGCCTCGTCTTTTGTTTTCCTGTGGGGCGCGCTTTGAGTCTGTGGCTATGCCCAACCATGCAATGGATCCTGCTGTGGAATCTATGAACACCTTATGAACCTTTATGATTTGTTCTACAGGGATTGCGTGTAGATCCTTCTTATTGAGGGCCTCCTCTAGTTTTTCAAAGTCTATGTCCGCCAAGTCTTGCTCGTCTAACTGCATAAGGCTATCCTCATTTTCCTCTATCTTATCTCCTTGATGATCTTCTTTTCCTTGGGAATATTGGTGTGAGGCTTAACCTTTTCCTTTATCTTGGATTTTTTCTTTATGTGGATCTTAGACCTCTTCTTCTTCTGACAACTGATTTAGAATGTCATAGGAGTTTTTGGTGGTTATTTTCGAAGCAATGTTCGGATTCTGCTTCCGTGGTGGGTTATGTTTCTAGCCTATGACTATGGTGAAGTCGTCTTTATGTTTTTTCTCTCCAGCTTTGGGGGCTTGGACATTCAAGGGGAAGTCACAAAAGAGGTGGTCATGCTCATGACATTTTCTGCAGCGAAAGGGGATGTGCTCATAGTCTATTGTTTGGTTTCAATATTCACCCTAATATTCCAGGGTTATTGAACCTAGTAATGCTTTTGAGATGTCCATGTAAACATAGATCCTGGCATAGGAGGTGTATTTTCTTTGTTTTATGGCTTCCGACGATTTGACATATCGACCCACTGTGTTTCCTATACCCATAAGTATTTATTCCAGCCATAACTCCTGCGACAAGGAATAGAGCCTGATCCAGACTAGGGCCATGGTGAAATCCTCCTTTTCTGGGATGAAACAGTCTGACCAGAATCGTAGGAATAACCCTGTCGAGTTGTATAAGTATGACCCATTGTCAAATATTATTTCCTTGTCTTCTAGGTTGTAGGGGATAATCGTGAAAAATCCTTTGGAGCTGAGTTGAACCTCGTAGTCTCCTTTAGGGTTCCACCAATCTTTGATCCATCATAATAAGTCTCGCTCAGAGGGCCAGACCCTAAGAACTTGTCTATTAGGGCGTTTTCTCTCATGAACTGGGTGTGTTTTCCTACCCTCATTGAGCTTATGAGATATCTGGGAGGTTTTTCTGATTGGGGAATTCATTTTCCTAGTTCCCATCCTTGAGATGCCTTTGGATGAGATGTGCTTGGCTCCACATCCATTGCTTTTTTTAGTCCCTACTCTCTGGTCAGGAGTTGTTCTCTCATGTGAGACGGCGGCACAAAGGTGGGTCGCTTGGATCTTGTTCCCACTCTATCGTTGGCGGTTATGTTACTGTACGAGGGGGTTCCCCCCCCCTTCTGGGATCATCCTGACCCCTCAACTGTAGGGTGTCTGGTTGTACCAGCGCAAATCGTGCAATAGGTGTGGCTATAGATGAGTCAAAGCATTTAAGGAATCGTTGCAGGATCGCTAGGGTTTCCTCAGTCGCTCCAGATCGCCTCTACTTTATTCCACTCTCTCTATATATATACATAACTTAGAGTGGACATTGAAATATTATATTTATGGTGGATATATACATTTTTTTATTAATATTCTCTTTAAATGCTATGTAAGGAATTTTACACATCCCTATCATATTGGGTTGTAGAAAGCAACTATTGATGGAATAATAATTTTTTTCCTTTCAATTTCTCTCTTTTTGGCATTGAAATATTTTATTTATGGTCGACGTTGATTTTTTTTTCAATTGATATATATTTTAAATGTCACGTGTCAAATCCATGCTAAAAACAAAAGGAATTGCACATATTTCTCATACTAGGCTCTAGAAAGCACCTCTCAAAGAAATAAACAAAGAAAGAATTACGCATTAGGGTGTAAAAAGTGTCTCTATGCACAATAATACCTAGTAATGTAATGCAAAAAGAAATTGCTTCTTCAATACACATAAAGTACTAGTTACCTTAGGTCTTGGAGTAAGACCTAAAATTGATTATGATTGGCTAAGAGCTCGTCTTCCTTGGATGTAAGGAAACATGTTAACAAATCGAGACCAAGAGGTATCTAGCATGAGCGGAAGTCTCCCCCCTTACTAACCACTAGCAGGGTATTTCAAGTGGTGTGGTTTTCCTTAAATCAATGTGATTATTCTACCCACATTTGTGAATAACAACTAGTAATAATTGTCCTCACTATTAATTGACAGCTAAATTAAGTTTTACCACCTTCTAAAAATATACCTATTACAAAACACCTAAATTTAATTATATAAACCAAGTTACACTAAAAACCCATCACAAGACACCTAAATTTAACTATATAAACCAAAGTGACGCTAAAAACGATTTAACATACTTAAAGAGTGTGTTCCACTACCATATAACTTTTTGTTTCTATTATAAATACCTATGTTTATAAGAACATTTGGATTGGCTCATACTTGTGTATTTTAAAAGAAAAGATGAAAAAATATTTTTAAGAGCAACACCCGTCCATAAAGAATAATGCATGAAACACATGAATGCAGGTATGTTTCCTTTGTAATAATTATATGTGATAGTGATAATATAAGGTTTTCTTTAATAATGCATAACCTAACAATGTGTATGTTCTTCTGGCCTCAGAATGTGTATGCTCTTCTTGTTCATTTGGCTATGCATGAAATGTTATAAGAGATTAAAATAATTTTATATTAAAATAATGATTATAAATATAATTAAATAAATTTAAAATTGATATTTAAAAAATTATTTATTTTTTATAATTTTAAAATATATTAAAATTATAATATTAATTATAAAAAAATAATTTTTAAAAATATTTAATTATAATGTAATTATTAATAATTTCATATTATTATATAACTTTACTTTGTGACTTTCACATCTAATTACAATCATACATTAATCATACAAACTTTCATGGAAGCAACATAGCACTTTAAATCAATCAACATTAACATTTTTATCACTAATTGTGAATTAATCATACAAACTTTCATGGAAGCAACATAGCACTTTAAATCAATCAACATTAACATTTTTATCACTAATTGTGAACCTCATTGATCTTTGTTTTAGTCATATATATTGATATGTGTTCAGTTTACTTAATTTCATAGTGAAAGGAAATGAATAAAAAGTAACACTGGTCAAACTACCAACTAATCACATTCTAAACATATATAATATATATATATATATATATATATATATATATATATATATAAATTTTATACTTTGAATAATAATATTAAACATACACCTTTTAAACATTATACTACTTGAATATTTGATAAACATATATTAATTATGTTTTCAACCTTTCAAAAAGCATATATAAATTATGAGGAATGAATAAATAATCTTATTATTATTTTTTTTATTTTTTTAATATATATATATATATATATATATATATATATATATATATATATATATACTCAAAACAAACTTCTCATATAAGAATGCCAAAGACGACCGAAAATTTTGCAAACGATCCTCCTGCACATGAAATCACAGTACACAGCGATGAGATATAAATCAATTAATTTAAAGATTTTTCATATTCAATAAATCGTGGTTTTACATTCAAAACAAACATTAAAATTATCAATAAGAGATCTCTTTCTTGCCCGGATCCAATTCAAAATCGGTTTTGATTATCTCTTAACAATTATATTCATATTTATAATGTTAACTTAAAATAATAGGAGGAGAAATGTGCACTAATCAATAAAAAAATAAAATGTTTTAAAATATTATAATAATTAAGTTATATTAATACGTTAATTGAATACAAGTTAAAATTAAAATTAATCGAAATTGAAATTCAATCCATTATTAATTTATTTTTTAATAATAGTTATATATAATTTTAGAAGTTAGTTATGTTTAGAATCATTGCAAAGAAATATCATAATAATAAAACCATTTTTTTATGTTGTTTTTTCCATTTTAAAAAAGCTTTTAATATGATGTATAGAATTAATAGTTAAATGTTATTTTTTAGTTAAGAGTTGTTGTGATAAGGTTGTATGAAAATGACATTATTTGAGGGAACATTGTGAAAGAAGTTAATTGTAATATAGGAGTTAAGTCAAGTTGTCCCATATGCCTTATCCTTTTTAGAATTTATATTCACAAGTCAGAGACATGTTTGGAAAAACGGGTTGTATTAGCACTACTTTCACTAGAATAATCATCATCCTTCTTCTTTAAGCTGGTGATATTGTCTTTATAGCAAGGTGTCCATTTGATCTAATTCAATGTGAAGTCCATGTTTTCTTATTATTTTATTGAGATTTGTGTCAGTTCATGATTTCCCTCTCCATCAATATTTCCCCTATCATTTTTTGTGTTTTTTGGTTTACGACAATGGTCAAGAATGAAATTGAAATTCAAAGAAACCCAAAGCATCCAATTTCATTAGGTCAATAGTTTTAGTATACACCTACACTCATTTGCTCAACAAATATGTAGTTGCTCCAACCAACCATAGGAAATTTGGTAAGGATGATGATGTCTTAGCCTTAAGAGATTAGGTAATTTACAAGAAGCAATTAAGAATTCTCAACAATTTCTATTTAAAATGGTTATGTTAGTAAACAATGAGAAAACAAAGGTTATGATAATCAAATCCGAAAAGAACACTTGCACTAATTTTTGTGTATGACAATAACAACTTAGAGGAAGTTACTTGATACAGATATTTCAAAGGCTACCTTCATCACAAGCTTCATTGGAACTATAACATTAAGAAAGGGATGAATGGAGGGTGGAAAGCCTAATTTTCTCTTGAAAAGAACTATAAATAAATAAATTGTGATTTGGGAAAAAAAGTAAACTCTTCTCTAAGACTCTTGTCACTCATGTTATCTTATATGGAAACAAAGTTAGAGGCTACAACATCTATATGGAATCATGGAAGAAGATCCAGTAACTCCAAAAACATTTTATAATTTAATTCCATATGTGGTATATTCAATTCCGTTTCAACATAGGTTTCAACATGAATAGCCAATGATGTTCCCAAGGAAAAATTCAAAGATAGACCACATATAACTAATGTAGCCATTGTTGAATATCCACTAGATGTTGAGAGTAGTGATGACCTTACTAAAGAAAGGGAATTTTATACATTTTAGCAAGGTCGTATTCTGAAGACAAGAAGGGATATAATGTATATACAACTCAACATGGATGGTTTCTTATATGGTTTGAGATTTTGTGAATCTTAGGAATTATACCCTTACAAGGGTCATGAGATAACTTCATGGAGCAGTGTGGATGTAGCCCAACATGGATGGTTGTCCAATAATTCAAGAGATGCATAATTCAATAGTTTGGGGAGGTGGAATTCAGGAACTCAAGAGTTTATCTTGGTAGCCACACCTTTCTGAGGATTATGAGGCATCTTGATGGAGATCTACCTAGTCCAAGAATTGTTTTCAAAGAAGAAACTTCTAAAGGATGTTTGATTTTGATTACTTCTTTTGTTTTTGTGTTCAATAGTATATGTTTTCCTTGAGTTAATATAAAAAAAAATTAGTACTATAAGCCTTAAGAGGGCTTGTTAGGATAAAAGGCTTACATTTGCAATAAAGTAACTTTATGACTTTAGGTTAAGTTCATGTTCACTTTTGTGTAAAGCAGTGTATCCCACATTTATAAGTGGAAATGTTTTGTTTAGTGAACAATGATACATAAGGAGGTAAACTCCTTTGTAATAGATGCACCAATTATTATTGATAATATCATATTGTGTTATTGTGAGTGGTTTTCCTTGATCTTAGATATGTGACTCAACCTTATCTAGGATTTCCTCATGTAGTGATCTAACTCATTTTAGATACTTATGGTATTTTTGTCCACTTTTCTTCAACTCTTCTAATATAAGTTTTGCATAAAATCTGAAATAAAAATTCAACATAAAAAAAATTCCACTTTTCATCAATTCTTCCAATACAGTTTTACATGAAATTTGAAATAGCAATTCCAACCCATAGAAGAGACAATTATATCAAACTATAATTGTGATTATCTAAGAGTGTATCAATGCCTTCAAATCTACCCAAGCCATCAAAATTACAAAACAATAGATTGTGAAGAAGGATTTATGGCTTGCCAAGTTCCAACCAAATTGGGGTGTTTTAGTTAATTGGTAAACAACACTCTAATGATAAATATATGTGCATCCACCCAAACATGTGATGATGATGATGATGATGATGACCACCACCACCACCATAGTTCTCATCGCCACGACAACGACAACAAGGATAAAGAAAACGATGACGATGACGACAAATCTTTTGAAATTGAGATCTAAAAAGTTTGGTAGAGGTTGGTAGTTTGACAAATCTTTTGAAATTGACATCTAATAAGGTTCATAGTCTAATAGATCTTTTGAAATTGAGATCTAATTTGGATATAGGCTAGACATTTTAAGAGGAGGTTTTTTTCATTTTCAACCCTCTTAGTGTCACAAAGATGAAAGATTATTTCATTCCATGGCATTTTCAAAATTGTTCAATGCCCAATTTCACTACGGAGTTCATGATAATTGGTTCTTGTTTTAGCAATGTCAAAATTGTTCAATGTCCAGTTTCACTATGGAGCTCATGAGAATTGGTTCTTATTTTAGCAATGTTGATTTTCTTATTTACAATAGTCAAAGAGAGATACTTATTATTTTCTAGATTAGGGTTGATCATATCCTTATAATATCATAGTTTTCTTTTTCCCTCTAGCTCTTTATAGCACCACAATTTCTCCTTAAATTTAGATGTAATAATATTTCTAATATTATCCTTATTTTGCAGAATGATTTCTTCCTTTATTCCCCAATGGTTTAGCTAATATTGGGCATCCTTATGCCATCCCCGCTTGAACCGAAGGTGGTTTTGGCTGGAGTTTGAAGCAATTTTGGGAAGCCTCTTGTCCTCCATTTTATTTAACTTTTTCTTATACATTAGATACTCAATCATAACCATGTTCTCAATGAAAGAAAGACTACATCCATACTTAATCATACAAACTTTCACGATAGCAACATGATACTTAAATCAACCACTATAAATTACACTAGGAGTTAAGTAGGTTGTCCCTTGTGCCCCACCCTCTTTGGTATTTACATTGACAAGTTAGAGGCGTGTTTGGAAAAAATAAGTTGTGCTAACACTACTTTTGTTGGAATAATCATCATCCTTCTTGCTTAAGCTGACAATATTGTTCTTATGGAAATGCGTCTCTTTGATCTCGAGAAACAATTAAGAATTCTCAACTATTTTTGTTCTAGAATGGGTATGTTAGTAAACAATCACAAAACAAAGGTTATAATAATCAAATCCAAAATGATTACTTATGCTAATTTTTGTGTATGACAATAACAACTTAGAAGAATTTACTTCATACAAATATCTCAAAGTCAACCTTAATCACAAAATTAATTGGAATTATAACATTAAGAAGGATGAATGGAGGGTGGAAAGCCTATTTTACTCTTGAAAAGAACTATAAATCAACAACTTCTAGTACTGGGGAAAAAAAGAAAATCCTATTTAAGACTCTCCTCACTATTGTTATCTTATATGGATGTGACGATTTGGGGTTACACCATCTCTATAGAATCATGGATGAAGATCGAGAAAATCAAACAACATTTTACAATTTATTACCTTAAAATTAAAAGCAATGCACTCTATCCTATCCACCTCGTAGATGTTAGTCTTTCCTTTATTGAAAGTATGGCTATGACTAGGTACCTAATATACAAGCACAATACAAATAAAATGAAAGACAAGAGGCTTCCTAAGATTGTTTCAAACTCTAGTCAAAGTCACATGTGTCTTAAGAGGGGTTGGGATGAAGATACTAAGTCTTGGATAAATCATTGGAGAAAAGAACAATAGGTCACTTTGTAGAATATTGATACCATAAAAAATGCTATCACATCTAAGTTTAAGGAGAATAGTGGTGTAATAAAAAATAGAGGAAAAAAAAACTAAGATTCTCTAAGGAGGTCATTAACTGACCTATAAATTGTCGTGGATATTCCACTAGACAGTTTGTCACAATAGATCTAATAAAATGCTAAAATATTTACTGTGAAGGTTAATTTCCTTTAGATCTCAGATTCTTTAATTACTGGTTTTCTACTTAAAATGTATGAAATAATTGAAATGTGAAAAATAAAGAACATAAATACATACTCACGCACCATCCACAAATAAACACAAGATATAACCTGAGAAACCTAGTATGGGAGAAAACATTAGCCATGGGGGAATCACCTTGTTGATCAATATCTTATCACGCTCATTCATAAAGCGTTTTTTTTAATTGTAAAAAATAAATTCAATATATTGTAGGTATTGGGCGGGGGGTATGTGAGGTCTCAAGAGATTTATAGGTATCAGGGGGTATAAAAAGGGGTATCTAGTGAAAATAGGGGTTTCTTTTATTGCAAAGATGTATTGGGAGGGGGGTTCAACAAAAGGATTTTGGGAGATATTTACCAATATCTAGTGAAATTAGGGGTATTCTTTAATATCCCATGAACAAAGGTGTTATGTCATAGGTTCACTGAGTGAATACCCCATGAACCTAGTTAGATTGTGAGGTCGCTTTGCTCTCTTTTCTTCAAATGCAAGTACAAAGAAAGAGACACTCTTTGTGAAGTTGCCTTTAACATTGTGGCTTGTATATTGGCTGCTACAGAATATCCCCTTCACTACTATGCTCTCAAATTACCACTCCTAGGTTCTCTGCTTAACTATGGAACAAATACAATGTTAAAGAATGGAATCCCTTCTCCTCCTATAGACATGGTATTTAACATATCTCGATAGCCATCTAGGGGTAGGGTTTTGACTTCCTCAACCCTTAATTAGTGATAAGGTTTGGACCCTCTAGAGTCTTCTCTAAATTCCACACATGGCTAGCCCCATATGTTTAAGTAAGGGGGCTGACGTGGCATCCACTCATACCATGTTGGTCAACAAGGTAGGTCAACTTGCGAGAGGCATAACTTTTGCATATGAACTCTAATTGAGGCATGGTTTGCACCATTGTAAAGTTCGTGGAGTGTATAACACCATCAAGAGTGTGGGCACACGTTTTGAGCACCAGAACATAAAACAATGTCGTTTAATGCCTCAAAATGGATTTGTAAGGTTCCAAACCCCAATTTTCTAAACTGGGACCTGACACTAAAATGGCCTTGCAAGTTGATTACTCCAATTTTTTCCACTCTGAAAGCATCGATATAGATGAAAATAGTATAATGATCCAATATAGATCATTAACCCAATTTAAAAGATCAACTGTATCATTTTGTTATAGCTAGTTTATTGATGAAAATCAACATTGCTAAAATAAAAACAAACTCTTACAAACTCCATATTGAAACAAGGTGTTGGACAATTCCTAAAATGCCATAGGTGGAAACAATTTGCCATCTTTGTGATACTAAGAAGGTGGAGGAAAAAAAACACTTTCTCTTAGAATGTTTTGTGTATACCCACTTTAAATCTCATTTTCAAAATATTTGTACAATATTGATCTTCCTAACCTATTAACCTATTAACCCATCAAAACTATGAAGAGTTAGTAAAGTTTATCTCCAATCTTTTAGAGCATTTAAACAAAAATTCAAAGCAAACCAATTAATGAATTTTTTTTTCTTAAGGTCCTATAAACCAAAATTGGTATAAGTGGATGGTAACAATCATCATCAACAACAACAACAACAACAACAAGTAAATGAAATTTAATTAAAATAAAATAAAAACTAGATTTAAAATTTATTCATTTCATTTTCATCTCTCTTCCTCCCTTTTATTTTTATTTTTAAATTAAATTCTTTTTAATTATCAATATAAACATTTTTTACAAAGCTTTGACACAAAAAAGGTTGCAAAGGATGTCCTCTCCACAAATGTGAACAAAAGTTAACCAAACCTAAACAATATGTCTTGGGTTAAGCCAAAAACATCTCCAATTGTATAACCACTAGCTAAGAGAACATAGTCCAAAAAGTCATAAAAGAACCATGATCATCCAAAGTGGGACCCAAACTAGTAACTGGGGGATCGACTTATGTGCACTTCACAAGCTCCCAAATGTTGGTGGGAGGCCACTGAGACTTCAATGACCCTTCAAATATGGCTATGAACAATGTCATAAACTATTTGGCATTCCACAGTGGGATTGGGCCCCAAATCCTCCTATCATCTCATCTCTGACAAATATGTTTGTTGTCTCAATGGTGGTGCCCACTATTGTCCTTATGGAGATTGGGCCCCAAATCCTCATATCATCTCATCTCTGACAAATATGTTTGTTGTCTCAATGGTGGTGCCCACTATTGTCCTTATGGGATCTTGTAGATGTGGGATGAGAGAGGCTAAGGAGTGGGGAAGGCACCCCAAAATATGGATTATTTCTCCTTGATCTCCATGGATAGGATGGCACAAATCAATGTAATGTTGTACCAAGTAAAAATCTTTGACGAGACTATTGAAGAGCAACATCATTCTTATGCATTCTATTTCATAGAATTGATATTTATTGATAAGGGAAACATTATATTACATAACCAATTTTGGGTGGTCAAAACTAATTAGAATCGAATTCCCATTGATATTTTAATAAAAATCATAGCCAAAATGTTGATATTTTAATAAAAATCATAGCCAAAATGTTAGCTAAAGAAAATACCTTTCCGGAAAATGAGCATAACCTCTTCACTTTACTATGGGTTTTATTTTTTTTATTTTTGTCTGAAAATGAGGTTTTTTTCGAGGCTTGAAAAGGCATTTTTGTTTGTATATTTGGTGTTTTTATGCAAAATAATAACCCTTCAATGTAGTTGAAGATTATTGTTAGATCGTTCTCTCTTATTTCCTTCTCACACATCTTTAGAGAGCTTAATGAAGAGGTTGGCAACATGTTTAAAGATGGCTTGCACTTAGTAGAAGAGGATTGGAAAATCCTCGATTTCAAAGAGGGTACATGTTCCTTTGTTATGGTTTAGTTCTGAATCCTATGTTTTACTCTAGTTTTTTTACTAGGTTGACTTTAAGAGGGTACTTTTGTTTAAGATATGTTTTCCCATGAAATCATGTATATAAGATTTATAATCCTTTAATTTTTTACTGATGTGAGAGACAACATGAGACATTTTCTTATGGCCGTATGAACTATGGAAGTTTGATTTCTATTTTTATAGAGATCATAGTTTTTGTTTTATTTTATTTATTTTAATATGAGAGTGCTTTGCACATGAAGAATGTAAAATCAATTTATGGTTTGAATAGAATTACACTCTTCCTTAGTAAATAGAAGAATCTTTTAATGGTTTATGAAGACTATAATAATAAGTATATGTAGATTATATTTTGACAAGTTGTGTAGGAGGTCCTTTAAGATGTAAAGCAAAGTCTCTTTTAAGGTTCAAAAGGTGTTGCCAAAAAGAGGAAGATTGATCTCTTAAAAAAGTTGTTTGATAAACATAAAAAAAATAAGAGGAAGGCATCAACTGATTCTAATCGATGGGAGCATACTACATTTATATAAGTTGAGATGTGACATAGCAGCATAGTGGAAGAAAAATGATGTCTTTTATTGGTTCAACATGTTACATGACACAAGCCCATGGGCTTCCTAATGCATTATGGGTTATAGCCATGAAGGCGATGTTGTGTAGGTTTTTTGAAGGCTTCTAATTTTTTTATTTCCTAGAATGCATATTTATTAATAAGACATATTCTATATTACAAAACTAAGTTTGGGTGAACAAAGCTAATTTAGAATTGAAATACAATTGATATTTTAGTAAAAAGCATTACCAAAATGTTAACTACAAAAATACCTCTTCACAAGTAGGAAAATGAATAGAACCTCTTCACAAGTAGGCCAACCAAGAGTAGGAGTAGGTCGAGATGGAGAAACAACAAGCCAAGTAGGAGTAGGAGTAGGACCATGCTGAGAAAGAGTGAGAGTATGCCAAGTAGGACTAGTAGTTTAAAGATGAGCAAGAGTAACAATAGGCCAAATAGGAGAAACAACAGGACAAGCAAGGGCAGTAGTGGGACAAGCAAGAGAAATGGCGGGGCAAGCATAAGTAGGCTAAGTAGGAGCAAGATGATCTAGAGTAGTTTGAAAAGGAGTAGTATTAGACTAATCAGGAGGAGAAGGAGTAGGATGAACATGAGCAAGAGCACATGAAACTACACATTTGCAATTTTTGTATATATAAACATTTTTTCAAGTGAACAATATTTTGGGTTGAACATTGTTTTAGGCTTAAATACATGTTTGATTGAAAACATTTTTCTGATAGCACATCTTTGACCATTGTAGGGATAATATTCTAGGCATAAGTTCTTTGTGCACCCCGTTAGATTTAAGTTTTGATCAAATAATATTTTCAATTGAAAATTGGTGATGAAAACTTGAGAAAAATAACTTTGTGAGCCATAATTGTCATAAAATATTAACTGGGGTTCATTTTTTCGTTGCTTGAGGAAAATAAGTATGTTAGTAGATAAAATTGGTATGGATTAGGTAGTTTCAATCTTCATGGAAGCTAACTAGAATGGAAAATATCATTTTTATTTGTAAAAATGGTATGGATACCTTATTTAATTACACACAACCTAATAGATATTTCTCTTAGTATGACAACTCCCTAAGTGTGCAATATTGTATACATAAACTCTCATATAGGTTCAAAAGGTGGAGATGGATGTAGCTCACCTATAAGTTTAACTTATCAATTTGGGGATACATCCCATGTACAATGAGTAGAGATCCACTTAAAGCCTCTCCTATGCATTTAGATGACTCTAGATAGTAAAAAAGATTAGAGGGTTAGACACATCATTGGGTTACCTGAGTAGTGAATCGAGGTTTGAGGTAACATTTACACGATACACCTTTGTTCACATAACAAATGATAAATTTCCCGCACTTACAGTTTCTCTTAAGCTAAGAGGTCCCTTGAACCCCAAAATAAAAGGCTATGTACCAACTTTCATTTACCTTGAGCCTAACATAATTAGATATCACACTATTTTGTTTCTCCATCCATGAAAAGACAATATAGATTGGTACATTGACCATCCATAGTTGGACTCTTTCCTAGGACAAACTCCAAAATTAAAGAAATACATATAACAATCACATAGATTGTTAATTATAGGCTCACATTTAAGATTGTTCCATACACGTGGTAGATCAAATGAGAGTTTTTTTCTAGCGTTCTTGACAAATTGTTGAATACATTAGATAAACAAAAAATACTTGTGAGAATCACCAAGTAGAATTAAGATTGAAGAAATGTCGTTAGGAACTCTTCAAACCCATTATATGTAACCTTATAGTAAAACTATAAATATATTTAAGATTTCAAGGAGAGATAAGAGCCATAATGTAAGCTAACGTGGCTAGGCCAATAGCGGTTTTAGTTTGATGTGATGTAACATTGTCCAATTCAACTTAGTTGTAATCAAGATGTTGTTCATCCTCATTACAACTATCGGTGGATTTTGTCACTTTTCGTCAATTCTTTCAATATAGTTTTTGCATGGAATTTGAAATAGCAATTTAATTTCAACATGTGGAAGATGCCATTTTATCAATCTATATAGAGGTTTATTTTATTGATGCTTCTGAATCCACCAAAACCATCAAAATTACACAATCGAAAATAGATGGTGAATAAGGACCTATGACTTATCGGATTCCAATCAAAATGTCGTGTTTTAGTTAATTGGTAAACGACATCCTAAATAAATATCTGTATATTCAAACATATTAGAATAAATGTGTAAGTGTAGATTCAATTTGACCCTAGATTTATCATGTGTTAATAGGGATCAAATCCTTTGAGGCATAAACCTTTCTTCAAGTTTTTCAAATTTTAAAAAAGTTTTGACCTCAAGAGACATGATCCCTTTCCACACAAGATAGATTAGGAGATAAGATGGATCTATGTTGGTTATTTGTGTGTGTGTGTGTGTGATGATGATGATTGTTAACATCCACTGAGACCATATTTTTCACATGTTAACTCCATGTTGAGCACAGATGGAATTACACGTCTCCCTCATACTAAGCAACACATTGTTAAAATGTTTTAACCATAAGAATTTGTTTACTTTTAATTGTTTTATATATGATGATGATGATGATGATGGTTAACATCCACTGGGACCAAAATTGGTCTACCAGACCTTAACAAAGGTAAGAGATGACTTGGATTTCTTTAAACTGATTTTTTTTGTGAATTCTTGGACTATTCTATTAAAAATACAGTAAAGATACGATCATAAAATTCGCAGTGTTTATCCCAATGAATGGACAAAATTGAGGCTTTCCCTTATTGGGAAACAGGCTGGGAAAAAGACATGATCATCTTGCTTGCCTTTTGGGGGGGAACTAGGCTTACAAAAATAGTGAGAGAGTTTGTATTTTTACTTACTGTCATAAAACCAGAGCCTAATCATAACTAAGAAAACTTAAAAATGAACACAAGCCTGAGAATTATGTATGTTTGTCAGTCACAATTGGAGGGTCATCCGGAGGAATCTCTTCTACAATGGGGAAGCCACCAAGGTCGTTGTCGCTGGACGAGATGGAGCTATCCGAGCTTGGTTCCTTGACTGGGAGGCCTGCACTCTTGATAAAGGGAGCCATCAATGTACTTTGCTTTCGTGGTGTAGTCTCAATTGTTTGTTTGTTGGAATTCTCCTGACAAGCCGAGGTGTTGGGGTGGGCTATAGAAGGAAGAGGATGGGTGTTGGGGGAGGGAGGAGCTAAAGGAGGAGGAAAAACAACAGGGGATTGGGGAGAGCAAGGAAAACTAGGAGGGATCTGAACAAAGACATCCGAGAGGTTGAGGAGGGTGCGAGTGAGAAGGTTTTATACCACCCAGTATCTGCGACAATGTCTGGAGGTGCATCGTGAGACTAGGAAAGAGCCTGAAAATTCCTCTTCCCAATTGTCTAACAACTTCCGAAGAGAGTTGGGGAAAGAGTGATCGTAGTCGTCCTGGTTGGCCATGATGGGCGAGGGAGGTGTTGAGGATGCACGCCCTCCACAACCACTTCTCCCTAAGGTGGGAGTGGCACGCTTGCGAGGAGGCATAAGTGAGATTCTGAGATTGTAGAGCATGGAGAGGGGGGAGAGCCACCACCACCTGCAGAGAACATAGAGACCCCTCCCACAAAGAACATAGAGCCATCACTTGCAGAGAACAATGGAGGAATGTTGGGGATGGTCAAGGGTAACATAGTGACAAAGGCCATGAGGAGAGGGGGTCAAATCACAATCCTTCAATTCTACCATCCTCTACATGCACACAGACTGGTGTGTCATACTGAGGCCATGTAGGTGAGAAGCAGGAGCAGTTGGCAGAGTAATGGTTCGATGCCTCAGGGGGAGGAGTAGTTTAATTCGCATGAGGGGAGGGTGAGGTAGAGCACACCAGGTCATCCTTTCAAGTGCGGGGGGATCTCGTGGTGCCCGCCAGGTGGATGGGAGTGACACCCGCATCTGAGGTATTTCTTTAAACTTTTATTTCGATGCTAGAAAAGCATTAGGAGAAGCGGTCCAATATCACTATATTTTTGACGACTTAGAAGGTTAGGAAGATTGGTATTGTGACAAATATTTTGAAATTGAGATCCAATTTGGATATACACAGGGAACTCTAGGAGAAAGTGTTTTTCATCTTCCACCCTCTCAGTGTCACAAAGGTGATAGATTCTTTCATGCCATGGTGTTTTGGGGATTTTCCAACGCCCAGTTTCACTATGTAGCTCACGAGAATTAGTTCTTATTTTAGCAATATCGATTCTCTTGTTTAGACTAGTCAAAACACAAAGATATTTTTTATCTTCAAGGTTAGGGTTAACCACCTCCTTATAATATCTTGATTTTCATTTACCCTCTAATTCTTGATCGCACCATAGTTTCTCCTTAAATTTAGCATGAAATATATTTTTAATATCATCGGTATTCTGCATAATAACTTCTTATTTTATTCCCCAATGATTTAGGCAAGACTTGGCATCATTATGCCATCCCAACTTGAGTCGTTGGTGAATTTGGTTAGAGTATGAAACAATTTTGTGGAGCCTCTTTTCATCCATGTTGTTTATCTTGATCTTGTACATTAAGTACTTAATCATAGTTATGCTCTCAATGGGGGAAAAGATCACACACACACACACACACACACACATATATATATATTATGGACAACATTGAAAAAAAATTATTAATTTTTTTAAATGCCACATGTCAATGTATATATATATATATATGGTGGGAGTAAATAGGATAAGGTGTTTGTATGAACCGGGTTGGTGTGATTGCTGCATTAGCCCGTGCCTCGACACTTTTTTCTTCTATGGAATCAGTTGACTGAGACGAAAGAAATTCAAACCCATCTCAAATCTTCCCTGTGAGTAAGAGCGAACTGACTCCCCCTAGCCATCTTAGATTACAGTCAGCTCACTATCACTCCTAAAGCGAACTACTGTGCTTGCCTAGCGTGTTTCCTGAAGGTTGGGTCGCTTTTGTTTCGAGCCAGATCGCACCTCAGAAATTTCACTTTGAATTTCGGACCTTAATATCCTGCTGCTAATGGTGTTTCACGAGTAATATTGGGAATGAACGGAGAAGTGGTAGAACGTGCAGAACTCATTACTCCGTTAGAAAGGATAATTACCAACTATTGAAAAAAAAATTATTAATTTTTTTAAATGCCACATGTCAATGTGTGTGTGTGTGTATATATATATATATATATATATATATATGACATTGAAATATTATATTTATAGTGGACATATAAAAAAAATTATTAATATTTTTTTGAAATGCTATGGAAGGAATTTTACACATCCCTATCATATTGGGTTGTAGAAAGCAACTATTGATGGAATAATAATTTTTTTCCTTTCAATTTCTCTCTCTTTGGCATTTTTTTTTTCAATTGATATATTTTTTAAATGTCATGTGTCAAATCCATGCTAAGCACAAAAGGAATTACACATCTTTCTCATACTAGGCTCTAGAAAACACCTCTCAAAGTAATAAACAAATAAGGAATTAAACATTAGGGTGTAAAAAGTGTCTCTATGCACAATAATACCTAGTAATGTAATGCAAAAATAAATTACTTCTTCAATACACATAAAGTACTTGTTACCTTGGGTCGTGGAGTAAGACCTAAATCTGTTTATGATTGGCTAAGAGCTTGACTTATTTGGATGTAAGGAAACAAGTTAACAACTCGAGACCAAGAGGCATCTAGCATGAGTGGAAATCTCCCCCCTTACTAAACACCAACAGGTTATTTTAGGTGGCGTGGTTTTCCTTGAATAATTGTGATGAGTTTTCCCACATTCGTGGATAATAATTAGTGATGGTTGTCCTCACTACTGATTGACAATCGAGTTAAGTTTTACCACCTTCTAAAAAAAACCCATTACAAGACACCTAAATTTAATTATATAAACCTCGAGTGACACTAAAACCCCATTACAAGACACCTAAATTTAACTATATAAACCAAAGTGACACTAAAAACGATCTAACATAAATAAAGAGTGTGTTCCACTGCCATATAACTTCTTTTTCTATTATAAATGCCTATGCTTATAGAAACATTTGGATTTGCCCATAATAGTTACTTGTGCATTTTAAAAGAAAAGAGGAAAAAGATCTTTGAGAGCAACACCAGTTCAAAGAAAATAATGCATGAAACACTTGAATGG
The DNA here is from genome assembly GCA_009831015.1 of Picea engelmannii. Taxonomy (NCBI): domain Eukaryota; kingdom Viridiplantae; phylum Streptophyta; class Pinopsida; order Pinales; family Pinaceae; genus Picea; species Picea engelmannii. The sequence goes on from ML777614.1 coordinate 1,235,170, forward strand.
AGGTATGTTTCCTTTGTAATATTTATATGTAGTAGTGATAATGTAAGGTTCTCTTAAAGTAATAGTGTGTATGTTCTTGTTCATTTTGGCTATGAAATGTCATAAGAAATTAAGATAATTTTATATCAAAATAATTAGATTTGTCCATAATAGTTACTTATGCATTAAAAAAAAAAAAGAGGACAAAGATCTTTGAGAGCAACACCCGTTCATATAGAATAATGCATGAAATACATGAATGGAGGTATGTTTCCTTTGTAATATTTATATGTAGTAATGATAATGTAAGGTTCTCTTAACGTAATAGTGTGTATGTTCTTGTTCATTTGGCTATAAAATGTCATAAGAAATTAAGATAATTTTATATTAAAATAATTAGATTTACTTATAATAATTATTTGTGCATTTTAAAATAAAAGAGAAAAAGATCTTTGAGAGCAACACATAAAATAATTCATGAAACACATGAATGTAAGTATGTTTCTTTTGTAATATTTATATGTAATAGTGATAATGTAAGGTTCTCTTAACGTAATAGTGTGTATGTTTTTGTTCATTTGGCTATGAAATATTATAAGAAATTAAAATAATTCAATTATAAATATTTATAAATAAATTTAAAATTAATATTTTAAAAAATATTTATTTATTTATTTATTATAATTTCAAAATATATTAACATTATAGTATTAATTATAAAAAATTACCCTTTTTAAATATTTTATTTTATTATAATATAATTATTAACTATTAAAAAACAATTTCATAATATTATATATTATTATATATTGTGACTTTCACATCTAACTACATTCATACATTAATCATACAAACTTTCATGGAAGCAACATAGTACATTAAGTCAACCAGTATTAACATTTTCACCACTAATTGTGAACTTCATTGATCTTTGTTTTAGTCACATATACTGATATGTGTTCAGTTTATTTAATTGCATAGTGAAAGGAAATGAGTAGAAAGTGACACTGGTCAAACTGCCAATAAGACACTAATCTTTGAATAATAAGACATTCTAAACATACAACTTTTAAACATTATACTTCTTGAATGTTTGATAATATTATGTTTTCAACGTTTCAAAAAGCATATATTAATTATGAGCCATGAATAAATAATTTTACTATTCTTTTTTAAAATATTTTATAATAATAATAATAATAATAATAATATATATATATATATATATATATATATATATATATAATAAACTTCGCGAAATCATAAAATAAGAATGCAAAAGAGGACCGCAAATTTTCAAACAAAAGAAGTTTGCAAACGATCGTCCTGCACATGAAATCACAGTACACAGCGATGAGATTCTTATTAAATATAAATCAATTAATCGAAAGATTTTTCATGTTCAGTAAATCGTGGTTTTGTATTCAAAACAAACATTAAAATTATCAATAAGAGATCTCTATCTTGCCCGGATCTAAATCAAAATCGGTTTTGATTATCTCTTAACAATTATATTTATATTTATAATGCTAACTTAAAATAATAGGAGGAGAAATGTGCACTAATCAATACAAAATAAAATGTTTTAAAATATAATAATAAGTAAGTTATATTAATACGTTAATTGAAGTCAAGTTAAAATTAATTGAAATTGAAATTCAATCAATTATTAATTTGTTTTTTAGTAATAGTTTTATATAATTTTAGAAGTTAGCTTTTCTAAATTACTTAATTATGTTTAAAATTATTAAAAAAAATATCATAATAACAAAACCAATTTTTTTATTGTTTCTTAGACTTTAGGAAAGTTTTTAATATGATGTCTAGAATTAATCTTTGGAATAGATTAGAAGAATTAAATGTTTCTTTTGAGTTAAGAGTTGTTGTGATAAGGTTGTATGAAAATGATATTATTTTAGGAACACTCGAGATTCAATGTGAAGAAGTTAATTGTAATATAGGAGTTAAGCGAAGTTGTCCCTATGCCCTACCCTTTTTAGAATTTATATTGACAAGTTAGAGGTATGTTTGGAAAAAACAGGTTGTGTTAGCACTACTTTCACTAGAATAATCATCATCCTTCTTCTTTACACTGATGATATTGTCCTTATAGCAAGGTGTCCATTTGATCTAATTCAATGTGAAGTCCATGTTTTTCTTATTATTTTATTGTGAATTGTGTCACTGTCCTTATAGCAAGGTGTCCATTTGATCTAATTCAATGTGAAGTCCATGTTTTTCTTATTGTCTTATTGAGATTTGTGTCACTACATGATTTCCCTCTCCATCAATATTTCCCCTATCATTTTTTTAGTTTTTTGGTTTATGACAATGGTCACGAATGAAATTGAAATTCAAAGAAACCCAAAGCATCCAATTTCATTAGGTCAATAGTTTTAGTATACACCTACACTCATTTGCTCAACAAATCTCCATCAATATTTCCCCTATCATTTTTTGAGTTTTTTGGTTTACAACAATGGTCAATAATGAAATTGAAATTCAAAGAAACCCAAAGCATCCAATTTCATTAGGTCAATAGTTTTAGTATACACCTACACTCATTTTCTCAACAAATCTACAATTTTCCCAACAAACCATAGGAAATTTGGTAATCTGCAGTTGTCCCAACCAACCATAGGAAATTTGGTAATGATGATGACATCTTAGCCTTAAGAGATTGGATAATTTACAAGAAGCAATTAAGAATTCTCAACAATTTCTATTTAAAATGGGTATGTTAGTAAACAATGACAAAACTAAGGTTATGATAATCAAATCCAAAAAGATCACTTGCACTAATTTTTGTGTGTGACAATAACAACTTAGAGGAAGTTACTTGATACAAATATTTCCCTTCATCACAAGCTTCATTGGAACTATAACATTAAGAAAATGATGAATGGAGGGTGGAAAGCCTAATTTTCTCTTGAAAATAACTATAAATAAATAAATTATGGTTTGGGAAAAAAGGTAAACTCCTTTCTAAGACTTTTGTCACTCATGTTATCTTATATGGAAACTAAGTTAGAGGCTACAACATATAAATAAATAAATTATGGTTTGGGAAAAAAAGTAAACTCCTTTCTAAGACTTTTGTCACTCATGTTATCTTATATGGAAACTAAGTTAGAGACTACAACATATATATGGAATCATGGAAGAAGATCCAATAAATCTAAAAGCATTTTATAATTTTTAATTTTTAAAATTAAAAACAATATACCTCATCCTATCCACCTCATAGAGGTTAGTCTTTCCTTCTTTGAGAGTATGGTTATGACTAGGTATCTAATGTACAAGCACAAGACTAATAACATGTAAGACAATATGTTTCCTAAGATTGTTTTAAACTCAAGTCAAAGTCACAAGTGGAGGGGTTGGTATAAAGATGCTAAGTCTTTGCTAAACCATTGGAGATTAAAGAAAAAGGCCATTTTGTAAATATTGATACTATTAAAAATACTATCACATCTAAGTTTAAGGAGAAATCGTGGTGCAATAAAGAAATAGAGAAAAAAGAGAAAATTAAGATACTATAAAGAAGTCATTAACCCCAACCTAAAATATCAAAAGTATCTTTTCGTTATCACTAGTTTATTGAAGAAAATCAATACTGCTAAAATAAAAATAGAACTTCAAGTAAAACAAGGCTTTGAACAATTACTAAGAAGAAAATCAATACTGCTAAAATAAAAATAAAACTTCAAGTAAAACAAAAAACAAAGCTTTGAACAATTACTAAAATTCTAGAGGTTAAAAGAAATTGTCATTTTTGTGATGCTAAGAAAGTAGAGGACTAAAATCACTTTCTCGCTTAAATTTAGATGCTGAAACAAAGAGAAAAGCAAGGATCTCGTGAATTGGATTGGAACCGTGGTAAGATGAAAGGACATATAAGAGCATTCGTGGGAATCCTCACGGACATAGAAGAGCATACCTAAGAACTTTCGAATAATGCGGAATGCTTTTTTTTTTTTTAGCTTTTTCTTTTTCCATGAATCCATTTAATTTACGAGTTCAAATTGAAATGAAATTTCAAGGATAAGGGCTTGATTTTAAGTCGTTTGGATAAACATTGTGGAATCTAAAATGTTGCGTAACACAACCAACCATTTTGGTTAATATTATTGGCCAATACAGCTGGTTTATAAAGTTTAGGTGGAAAAACAAATGGTTGACTAAGAAAAAGTAAAATCACATTTTACATATTATTACTATTAAATCACAAAAACCACATTTTAAATATTATTATTATTATTAAATAGTGCATCAAGAAATTTCACGACAAAAGCCAGAGGAAGCGCATTATTGTGAGAGTAATGCTAAATACGTTGAACAACCTTATCGACAAAAAAAAGAAACATGAGAGCAGAGCAGAGCACGTCGTAGCAGTGGAGGGCGGGTTTTCGTAGAGGAGGGGCCGGTCCAGTCACATCGCATGCCTGCTTGCCAATATTCAACATTAGACTTGACTTTTGCTTTGGTGGGAGATAATTATCCGCCGGGGACCAAAGTGGAAATTCATCAAATTCCATCATGGTTGCAATCATAGGGTCCAGTTCCAGCATTAGGCTCCTCGGCTTAAAATATCTTGCAGGGCAGAGGAACAGGCACGTAGCGGTGGGAATCAGATGGAAGGCACTTCCTGCCACGGAAAGTTTACCGGCGTTCTGATACACACACGCAAAAGTATTCTTCTTTGTTCACTTTCGCTTTGTGCTGTGGAGCTGAAATTTATTTTTCTTCTTCGCTTTTGAAGCTGTTCTGGTGGTGGTTGCTTTCACGGCATAGCCGGGCGCTCGAAATTGTCCAGGTAATTAGCGAAATCTCTTTTGACACAGAAAATATGTTGCTTTTCAGGGTTTCTTGACGAAAAATGGATGACTTTAAGCCTGGGGAATCTCTGTGTCACCTGGATAAGAAAAGATTTGAGCGTTTGCTGTTGAAATTTTGGGGTTTCAGTTTTTGGCTTCGGAATTTCGTTTTTTATTCGGCATAGGTTGCAGTTGAGTTATATTATTAAATATTGTGTTCAATAGTTGCTTCTTGCTTTACAGAGAGCCGAACTCGGCCTGATTTGGCTCAATTTAGGTCCATTGACTTTTGTCTGAGTTTTTCTTTTTGCAATACGAGCTCTGCGGTCTTCGTAGATGCTTTCGAGGAATTTCCGGCTGCGTATCAGCATAGATTTGTTCAGGTTCATGTGTTTAGGTTTAAAGAATATACTCTCCGAGCCTGTACAAATCCGTAGTCATCGCCATGTTTTATGTAAAACGGTGCTGGATTGACTAGACGCCGATTTTTATTGTACAATTTAACATATCTCTAGTTCGACCGTTGGGTTCGCATCACTGTCTTGCTGTCCATTTCCTCTCGTTCACAGCTATTGCGAACAACCGTGATTTGCTTTCCTCAAAGTCTACAATTCTATCGAACGGATGTATTGCGCCACGCCGATTCCATCTAGTCAATTGCTCAAACGGATGTATTGCGCGACGCCGATTCTATCTGTCAATTGCTCAATACAGTAGTTTTTATTTATCCGTTCCTTTAGTGCCTTTTCCTCCGTTAAATTTGGCAATTTATTCGGTTTTAGGTAAAATGATCGGCATATGGCTTCTTTGTTGATATCAGATAAATCTTCTTTTACAGCTTTTTGCGGTCTCGAGCTCGTCCGCCGCCGCGGCCGCTCCCCTGAGCTAGTCTTTCGGAAGTTTGAACAGTTCATCCCTTATTTATGGCACGCCTGACGATGCTTTGTGAATTCTTTTGCTTGCAGGTAGTCCTTTGACTACATTTCTCTTCTCGAGCATAGTCGAGGAATCCGCTTTACAAGCTCTGCTGCACTAAGAGAGATGAAAGGATCAAGTGTCCTTGTGATCTTTATTATGGTTACCTTTCATTTTAGCGTCTCCGAGTGTTCTGGATCATGTAATCGAACATGCCGTTCAACAACTGTTCCCTACCCGTTTGGTTTCGGCCCTGGTTGCCAAAACACGCTTAAATGCTTGAGCGACGGCAATATCACATTAGAAGGACACCAAGTAGCAAATATTACCGCTGATGGAGTCCTCATTCAGTATGGATTACAGTGCAAACATCGTTTCTGGGTGGGCAATGTCTTCAAGGAGAAATACGCTCTCACTTCACGAAATATTTTTCTGGTCAATAATTGCAGCGCTGCAAATTCCAGTTGCGTCTTCAATGTTACGAAAATAGAAGATAAATATCGATCTCATGGTTGCAATTTCTCCAATTTTAGCTGTCTCTCCACAATCGAAAACTTCATACCCTGGAGCATCATGGATAAATCCGGCTGTTCCATGGTCCCAACTGGTATCGTAGTGGACTCCAGCGTCCAGTTGGAGCTAAAGTTAGATTTGGGAAAGGTCCAGCTTGGATGGTGGATTGAAGGTAATTGTTCAAACAAGTGCTCAGCAAACGCGAATTGCACACAGTTCGTTTCTCCAAACACAGGCAATCTAGTGCATACATGTTCCTGTAATAACGGCTTCGTTGGAGATGGATATTCACAGGGCGAGGGATGTCGCAAAGGTATATTTGATAAAATAACTCCTCTCGAACATTACTTGAATAGAATGTGCTTGTAAATTTAGCTAACTTTATCTGTGAATTTCTCAAGTGCTGATATTAATTGCTTATGTCCTTGTAAACTTAACTATCTTTAACTGTAGAATTCTGAAGTGCCGATATTAATTGTTCAGATTCTTCGAAGTGTAATCCTTTGACGGAACATTGCGGAAGGGCTACTGGAGTGGCTCTTCTCGTCGGAGGTAAGGAAAATATCCATTACAGAGCTTCGATCTTAATTATATTTGTTAGTCTCTTAGATGCAAGTCTCATTTTTTTGTACCGTTCTACGGGGTTAGGGTTAATTGCAGGGGCGACATTGGTGGTGGTGATAATCCTGCTATACTGCTTCTTCAAGAAGAAGGCTCTGACAAGAGAAAGGAGGAGAAGCCGAAAGAAACTCCTCTCGGCCAACGGTGGGTCCTTCGGAATCCCAATTTTTACATACAAGGAGCTGGAGAAG
>ML777615.1:8961-20650 GCA_009831015.1 Picea engelmannii
TCAGAAAAAGGAGCTTAGCTGGACTAGCTCCTTCCCTTCTTGTGACCATCGATGGTGACCAGGCGCTTATCCTCAAAGCATTTCACAATTCGCAACTTCGGGACTCCTGTGATGAAGGGTCTCGACTCTTCATGTTGCGATCGCCGAAACTCTGAAATGGAGTTTAGATCCACTAGCTTCTTCCCCTCATGTGACCATTGATGTTGACCACAACCTACACCAAAAGGTGTTTTTCACATTTCGGCATTTCGCTATTTCACATGTCACGAATTCCTGTTGCGAGGCATCTCGACTCTCCAAGTCATGATCTCCGAAATGGAGTTTAGTTGTTAGTGCCTTCCTCCAACTCTCGACGATGTGATCACAACCTATGACCACTCGCTAATCATTTGAGCACTTCACTCTTTAGATCAACGGTCCACGATCCTTGGTGATCGGACGACTATCCTCCGCCCCGAAACTTCAGCTTTCGGGACTTTGGTGGAGAGTTGATGCTAAAACTCCTGAAACTAAACTACTGGAATGACGTCGCTCGATGACGTGTCGTGATCTATGTGTCTGCCACGTGTCACTTAGAATTGTGATTTCTAGGTTCCTGAAATGCCAAATCAACTTGACACTTGTCCTTATAAGTTTGCGCCACGTGTCCTTTATGACGTAGGCTGCCACCTGTCCTTGCTGACATGGTCTGCCACATTCACCTCCTGGGTCTGACGTCCCAGATTTGTCCTTGATCCAATGACTAGGATTATTTCACGATTTCGCATATCGTGAGTTCGAGAGGTTAGGGAACCCCGTTCCTTTGATATTTGATTTCCTGGTCTACGAAACTCCAAAATGGAGTCTTTGTTGATGTGCTTGTTTTGAGATTTCGGGGTTCGTTGCTTCAAAGGTTAAAGTTCCTTTGATCTTTGATTTCCCGGTTTGCAAAACTCCGAAATGGAGTCTTTGTTGATGTGCCTGTTTCAGGATTTCGACGTTTCACATTTCGCAACTTAGGGATTCCTGTGATGAAGTGTCTCCACACTTGACTCCTCCAACTCCCAGTATCTGAAACTCCGAAATGGAGTCAGATCAACGGTCCATAATCTTGATGATTCGACGGTCCAGATCCTTTTGTGATTTCGTATATCGCGAGTTCCTGTCGTGAGTTTCTTTTTTGACTCCTCCAACTCCCGGTATCCAAAACTTCGAAATGTCGTGGTTTCACATTTCATGATTTCATCTTTCTTGTCGTAAGTTTCCTTGACACCTCCAACTCCCGGTATTCGAAACTCTGAAATGGATATTAAGTCATGGTTTCGGATTTCATGATTTTCTGTCGTGAGTTGCTTCCTTGACTCCTAGAGTTTACGCTTTTGAATGGGATCCAATGATCACTTGTTGAACTTTCCATTGCCATGCCATTATCCCTGCGCTGCTGGTCGTGATCTTTGCCATCAATGACAAACACACATACTCTGCACTATCTCTTATGATCGTATCGAGCTTGCTCTGCTGCATCTTCCCAAAATACTTCTGGTGCCTGCCTGGCACATTCTTCCTGTACTTAAGCCATCGTCGTTGTTGTACTTGCCATCAATGACAAGAATACACTGCCTGTAAAACATGCCAATAAGCACGTGCTCATCAGATTCAAAAGAAGCACTGGAGAACTGACATAACCAGATGTATGAAGTATCTACCAGAAGATGTGCTAGATTAACTAGAGAAGTTCGTTGGATTGGCACAACAATGAGTAACTTACCCATATTTGATGGTTTGAACCCTTTAGAAGCCCTCCTATCAAATTTTGAAACAAGTGTACCAATACAACATAGATTGTTGGCAATGGATGAGGCCTCGAAAGCCACGCCAACAAGATGGTGGGGGACACATAAAAGCAATATCACAGACTGGACCCAATGTCAAACCTTGATGACAACGCGGTTGTCAGCACAAGCAGTAAGTTGCGAAGTAAGATATACTGGTCGAAGTTGCCCAAATGACCATGTGAAAAGATGTTAAGAGGCCTGGAGTGACATTCCTCGAGAATAATAGGTGCACAGATTCATTAACACACTGGACACGAACCCTATCAACTGGTACCTTCAAGCAGAGCTGCTCCTCGTCACTACAGATTGCGAAGGTATGATTCAGAACTCTGTAACCACCTTTTTATTTGAAAGTGAATATCCTTCAATAGACCAAGCATTACAGATTGTGAGAAAGAAGGTATTCAAGGAAGCATCTAGCCTCTCTATGGAACAAGAAGAGGATGAGTGGACTGCGCCTCTCCAGAAATTGCAGAGTTGCTACAACATCAATGCTGATGACGATGATGATCCTAGGAAGGTAAACAACACTGAATTAGAAGGCCAAAGAAATGTGGAAGGACCAGGAGTTGAGCTACCATTTATTATTCAACCAATCAAGATTAAAAAAGTCAACATTGGGACAGAGGAGACACTGAATCTTGCCAATGTTGGAGATTATTGGGATGTTGCTACCATTGTGAAGATTATAGAGTTACTGCACGAGTATCAGGACTTGTTTCTGACCAAGTTCACTGATATGAAGGGTATCAAAGGTCCTATGGGAGAAATGAGGATCCCTTTGAAACCAGGTGCGAAGCCAGTCAAGAAAAGACCCTACAGATTGAACCCGAAATATAAGGAAAAAGTGAAGATTGAGCTCGACATAATGCTGGAAGTAGGGATTGTTGAACATGTCGAAGAGTCGGAGTGGATTATCCCTATGGTCATGCAAGACAAGAAGACAGGAGAAATCATGATATGTGTGCACCTCAAAAAGTTGAATGATGCCTGTCTGCATGACCCTTTCCCTACACCATTCACTGATGAAGTATTAGACAACGTGGGAGGCCAGGAGGTATATTCTTTTACAGACGGATTTTCAGGATACCATCAAATCCAAATTGCTAAGGAGGACTTCCACAAGACCACGTTTTCCACATAATGGAGATCCTACCAATATATAGTAATGCCATTTGGACTGAAGAATTCCCCAACCATCTTTTCCAGGGTGGTGGTCGAAGCGTTTAAAGAATTTTCGCATAAATTTTTAGAAGCATATTTTGATGACTGTACTGTGTTTAGTTTGTTGAAAAATCATATTGAATGTCTAAGGCTAATTTTGGATAAATGCAGGCAGTGTCAAATTGCTTTGAATATGAAGAAGTGCATCTTCTTCTCACCATTTGGAGTGTTATTAGGTCATATTGTATGCAAGCAGGGATTGCTAGTTGATCCATCTAAAATTGCAATTATAGTTGATTTTCCACCTCCTACTTCAGTCAAACAACTACGCACTGCACTAGGACATACTGGCTATTACAGGAAATTCATTAAAGGCTATGCCCAAATCACATCACCGATGGAGAAGCTGTTGAAGAAGGATTGTCAGTTTGGCTGGACAGACGAATGCCAACAAAGCTTCAACACACTAAAATAGAAGATGGTCACTGGGCCCATTCTGGTTTTTCCAAATTGGACCAAAGAGTTTCATGTACACATCGATGCATCTTCTATTGCACTGGGAGTAATACTGGAACAACCGGGAAAAGGGGAGATCGACCACCCATTAGCTTTTGCTAGCAGGAAGCTATCTATAGCTGAAATTAATTACACCACTACCGAGAGAAGGATTAGCCATGGTGTATGCATTGCAAAAATTCCACCACTACTTGTTGGGAGGACACTTTAAAATGTTTACAGAGCACTCAGTGCTGAAATATCTAGTCAACAAGCCAGTGTTGGGGGGGAAAATATGCAGATGGATTTTGCTGTTTCAAGAATATGATTTTTAAATCATATCTAAGCCAAGAAGAATGAACAAGGGTCCTGACCACTTGTCAAGGCTGGAACATGGCGACGAACCCACCTATTTGGAGGATACATTACTGGATGCACAACTGCTCGCCATTAGAAAGATTGATGACCACTTCGCAGACATAGTCCAGTTCCTGTCAACAGGAATGGCACCTAGTGAGTATACAATTCCCCAGAAGAAACAACTTGTAGTGTGCGCTGCAGACTTTTCACTTATAGCTGGTCAGCTATACAAACTGGGACCTGATGAGATACTAAGAAGATGTGTTATGGAGACAGAGTGACCATTGATCCTTGCAGAATCTCATGAAAGCATCGCAGGAGTACACTACGCAGGGAGATCAACTGCGTAGAAGGTCTTGAGAGTTGGCCTTTGGTGGCCCACCTTACACAGAGATACTAAAGATTATGACAGAGCCTACGATGTATGCCAGAGAATTGGGAAACCATCCAGAAGAGATGAAATTCTATTAGCATCGCAGATGACCCTACAAGCATTTGAAAAGTGGGCCATTGACTTCGTGGGACCTATAAACCCACCAGGAAAGCGCACAGGAGCAAGGTATATCATTACTGTGACATAATACTTAACCAGATGGGCCAAATCCAGAGTAGTTAAAGACTGCAGTGCAACTACAACTGTGCGTGTTATATTTGATGACATAATAACCAGGTTTGGAGGCCCCAAGATCCTTATGAGTGATCAAGGTACACACTTCATCAATAAGACAATTGAAGCCCCGACTGAAGAATTTGCAGTCCACCATCAGAAGAGTACACCTTACCATCCAAAATCAAATGGAACAGTTGAAGCATTCAACAAGATCTTGGAGACAACATTGACAAATATTTTCATTGTGAATAGGGATGACTGGGACTTAAGAGTACCTGCAGTACTATGGGCCTATCAAACCACTTGCAAGAAATTAACAATGCAGACCCCTTTCAATTTGGTTTATGGTCTCATATCTGTTGTCCCAATGGAATACTTGGTACCAAGCTTAAGAATTGCTACTTTTACAGGTATGGATGACACTGGTGTTGTTTAGGGAAGGCTCACACTATTGGTTGAACTGGAAGAAGACAGATTCATTACAGGATTCTACCAACAAGTTCATAAGGAATAAGAGAAGGCATATCATGACAGGCACATCAATAAGGAGGCACTCAAGCAAGGTGATTTAGTACTTGTGTATGAAAGTAAGTTTATAAGACACCTAGGGAAGTTCAGAACACATTGGCTTGGACCATATGAGATCGCCTATGTTACAGAAGGAGGAGCTGCGCAACTTAAAACATTGAAGGGAGAATGGAAGGAAGGATTGGTGAATGGGAGTCGACTGAAGTTGTACTATGACAACCAGCTGCCTCACAGATCTCAGTAAAAGCATGAGAAAAAGGGTCTAGGTACCAGGTGCAGTTGAAACTGGGTACCATAGATGGAAAAGACAGTCTGCACAAGGAGGGAGAGGAGGCAAGAAGCAGAAACCAAGGTTGCCCTACGCAGTCCAAAGTCGAAGCAAAACAAAAGGATCAGATCTTAAGTGCTTCAGGATGAGTCATAGGTGAGTGTTGGGGGCCTGTTGGCCCTTGGTTATGGAAGGAAGCGAAGAACAAGGAAGAAAAGGTGAAAAGTGAACTTCGCGGGAGACACAATGACTGTCACTGGGTCGAAGTGAGCAAAAGAGCAGAAAAGATGGAGCGTAGAAAGGAAATGCAAGCAGTTGGATGAGGAGATCAAGGATGACAGATCAACAAGGAATATGGATCGTGGACAACTCAACAAGAGAAAAAATCCACCGTTGGATGCTTTGGAGCACCGCGCGAGAAGGAAGGAAAGACAGGTTGGCGAAGCCCAGAAAAAGCGGGTCAAGTTGACCTAGGGTTTTAGACACCTAGGTTTTGGTATTTTAGGGTTTTGGCACCTAGGTTTTGGCCTAAGGCTGTCGGTGAGGTGTTGTAATGTATAAATAGAGGTCTAAAGGGCCTAGGTTTGGTTGGTAATTCTGCAATACAATATTGTTGTTGATCTAGCTATAGTATTGAGTGAGGGATCATTGTATTAAGAGAGAGAAGTGCTGGGAGAGAGGAAGCCTTCTGGTATTGTAAGATATTCTGCTGTGTGCGAGGGTTAGGTCCTGCAGCTGGGTGCACAGGAAGAGGAGAGAAAGAGAGAGAAGAAAGAGAATCTGCTAGCTAAGAGCACAGATAGGAACTGTATGCTTTACCTTAATGAATAATAAGCACAGTTCTGTGGACGTAGCCCTAGAGAGAGGGTGAACCACATACATCTGTTGTTGTGTGTGTGATTGATGCTTTGATCTCTATCGTTGTTATATTTTTACTTGCCTTATTGTATTAGATCAGATCTATAGTTGTGAAGGATAGATCTATCATGTTGAATGATAGATGCATGATTTATAGTTGTTGTAATAGATCCACTTGATATTCCCCTGGTTGTAGACATCTCTGTCCTACAACCCCCTCATAGCTGCTTTGGGTGAGACTACATCTGCTTCGCAGGTGTTGTCAAAAGGGCTAGTAGCTAGGGCTTGTTGGTGCGCTCTTGAAGCTAAACTCTGGGTCTGCCTCTGTGCCAACATGCACCTTCCGGCATCTCCTAGGCAATGAAGGCGATGAGGATCAGGAGCCAACTGAAATGAAATTCATAACCCTAATCTTGTGCTTCTTGGCAGTCTAGTTCCATCTGATTAACTAGGTACTTTACCCAGTTCATCTGTAGGCCTTCCGCGCACTTCCCTGCGAGTTCAATGACAAAGTGAGTGACCTGTGTAGGTCGATTTTTCCTTACTAATTTTCCAGCTATCAGTTGGCATGCTAGGCGCACTGTGCCACTTTAGATGGAAGCTACCTAGTAGCCTCGTTTCCCTTTCTCAACATTACCGTATGTATCCTTGATCTTCTCTGCTAGTGCGCGATTTGCAGCTTTTCCTAGATAAAACTCTTGTGGGTCGGGTCCTTGCATACTTAGTCCTATGATCCTATGGATCAACATTGGGTCGACTATAATAAGACGGTCTAGCCATAAGTAGCCGCCATGGTAACATGACAGTAACAACTTGACACATGCATTGACTTCCTAGTGTCTATCGAAGTGTGGGAACTTCATGACATTCAACAGGGCGGACTGCACGAGGTTCATCGTCCACGACTGGGGAATTATCTTTGAATTCTTTCCCTTCGTCCTGGTTAGGTATTTATACGGGGCAAGCATATCATAGATCTTGCGATCTCCGAGGTTGAAGTCACTGAACTTCAACGCTGCAATCTTGTGCTGCTGCGCTCAAACTGGATGTATCCCCTTCGAGAGGTACACAGTAACTATGGTGTACTCAAAATATCTTGGCACACTATCATGATTTATCGCGCCGACCAGAGGTGGGATGTAGTCGAGTAATATGGTCGGAATCATCTTCGCATTGGCTAGGTCGTCTTTGTGCTTGGTTCTCTTTTCCGCTGATAGTCGGGATGGTCCGGCTCTGTGTGCAGTCGACGAAGAGGCTTGCACTTTTCTTGTCAATGAAGCTTGTATACCTGTAGACATCGACATTATTCTTTTAGTCATGAGGTCGATGAGAACTTCTTTGACAACTTCCTCTCCAGCGATGAACTCGTCCGACATACATGCTCGGGGTTGGAAGTCTTGGGTTCAAGGAGTAACTTAGACACTGCAATGGGATATAAGGCAATATCGCAATGATCACTGTGAAAAATCAACGAGTGTGCAGGCTCAGATTCATGGTTAGAAAAAGTGTTCTCAGTGCATGGCGCGACGAGATAAATTGATAACTTGGCAACAAATCTCTTGCAACGGACGAGAAGCCTTCATTAAATCTGTTCTGTCCATTACGACGTGGTCCAACGGTCTGGTGGTGAACTATAAATGCCTTTCTACCTATTCGGGGGGGTCGACCTAACGATTATACTGTTCCCAACGGCTATATTGCTTCGCCCTGGCGAAGTGTCGTGTGACGCTGTTCTGTTATCCCGACGAAGTTCCAGTTTTGCAAATTTTCCTTCTGCAAAGTTCCCTTTGGGACCTTCTGTAACTTGTCAATCTTATCTCTCTTCTTACTTAGTTTTCTAGCCTTCTTTCCAGTGAGCTTCGTCTCGGTATTCCTTTTTCCATTCTAACTCTTATCTTATTTTGGCATAGTTACTTTGTGCTGTTGAAATTATTTCCTAAGATTCAAGGGTAATACTTCTTCTTTATCTGGAGTAGGTGCTTCAGTATTCTATGGGTCCTCTAATTTTCTTGAAACGTTGACATCCAAGTCTCTGGTGTTAAATAGCTTCGATCTGTTCTTCAATCAAGTGTGCGATCCTTCTAGTCATGAAATCTTTTAAGTCTTGTTTCTTCTCCTCTAAAACTTCTTCTTCTTCTTTCCTCCCGGCCTGATCTCTTTTAATCCAAGGCTTTCCTAGTAACATAGCAAATGGTGCGCTGTCCTCAGTAAATTTAATAATCTCAAAATCTTCCTCTGTCGAAGTTCCATTGACATTCATAGATATTTGGGTGAGCTTTCCACATAGGTTTATTAGCTTTCCTCTAAATATCCCTATTCCTCCCAATGAAGGAATCATAGTAGGCTTCCTTAAAAGTTCCCAAGTTCTTTTTGTCATGATATTCACCCGTGTTTTCTCATCTAGAACACAGTCAATGTCGAAGTCTCCTATTCTTGCTTCTGTGCATGCTTTTTCTTTGAAGATCTTTGATAAGCTGACATGTCGGTGGTCATTCAGGGTTTCTTTCATTTGTAGCAACACTTTATCTGATTCTTTCTGGGGTTCTTCCATAATCTTAGTTTCTGGATCTGCCTTAGGGTTTTTGTGTCTCATGTTCATTCCTTCAAGCTTAACAATCATTCTAGGGAAATCCAATACTTCATGGTCCATAGCTTTGCAACAAAGACAACTAGATCCTTTCCCAGGGCATTCCTTAGCAAGATGTCCCGATCTTCTGCAACTTTAACAGAGGGTTAATCCTCTCTTTCTTTTAAATGATCCCCAGCCTTTCCTGTATTGCGCACTAGGATCATAGTAGCTAACCTACAAACATTTCTTTCTAGAATCCTGCGTCCACTTGTTAGTCCATACATTCTCTCTATGTATAGGTATAATATATCTTTCACTATTATTATTAGATCTACTCATATCAAACCTTATTTCATATATCAGTGCCCTAGTTTCCAAGCTAGGACAAAATCTAGCAATCATAACTAGATCCATACTTTAGAAACAAAAAAATTCCACTTATCTTACTTCTACATAGCACAAAGCTTTCAGATCTAAAACGTTTCACTATTCTTACCTTTATCAGAGCACATAGCTTCCAGATCTTACCTTTTTTCTTCAGATCTGACCTCTTTTCTTGGCACATAGCTTCACAGGTTAAGCAAAATGTTGTGCACTAGGGAAACAGATCTACGCACGAATCTTCCATAGTTTCAGGTCGCATCTTTGCACAAAGCTTATTCTTCCTCAGTTCCCAACAATCACAGTTTCAGGTCCCAACAATGGAACCATTTGTTGGCACAGGGGCAGACCCAGGGTTCAACGCTACAACAATGCACCAACAAAACCCTAGCTACTGGTCCTTTCGACAACATTTGTGAAGCAGATGAAGTCTCACCTGAGGTAGAGGCAGGGGTAGTTGTAGGACTCCAGTGTTTACAACCTTAGCTGGGAAATAGATCTGTGATTCTAATACTTAATAGAGCATGTAGCAACTATAGTTCATCATCATTCAACTTAATATCTACTTCGTAGATAAAACAAAGCATTGCAACATTCATTCAGATCTAATGTATATAAACACTTAACATAAAGAGATAGATTAGATCTAGTAGATTTAAGCACTAAGCAAGTTCACATAGGTCAGATCTAACATCCATATACATCGTTAGCACAAAGCATAAACATATCTATCTATCTATATCAAAGCACTTAACAAGTAAAGACATAAACACATACACACATCACACAGAGCATAACACAACATGTACGTGGTTCACCCCCACTATGGGGTTACGCCCACCATCTCTTCTTCTTTATTAGCTTCTTCGATAGGTTACATGCACAGGGCCTCAAAACCCTACTCTGCAGAGGACATGAGATCTGCGCAGCTCGCTAGACCTTCCTTCCCTGAGTAGATCTAAGCACACAACTTTCTACAGTCTCTTACAATTACTTGCACTTAGCTTTGCAAGTATGCACTAAAGCACTTACAATCTTGATCGCACAGATCCAACTCTAGCACTTAGCCATTCCTTACGACTTCTTTTCATTACATCACCTAGTCTTCTATATATACATTACAAAAGTGGGCCTAAGCATGGGTAAACCCATGGGCCAACATTCCCATACTCGTTACATAATCCCAAAACCCAAAAAACCCTAAAAAGGGGGTCGAGATCCTGCGATCTCTGCTTCGTCTTGCGCTCCTTCTTCGACAGCCTGTCGAAGTCCCAGAAATAGGTCAACATGACCAAGGATCTCCCAAAACTTGGTCAAGGGCCAATAGTGAGAAATTCTTTCCTAGACCTTGTAGAACTAGAATGATTTGGATTGATATAAAAAGGTATAATCTTGGTCCTAGACATAATTTTTTTTACAATGTCTCCACTATTTCATCATCTTCACTAGAAGGATTTTCCTTATCACTACAAGGAGTATGAAGCAAAACATTGTTAGGAGACTGAACTAGAGAATGTCGATCACCTTCATTTGTTGTAGCTGAATAATTGAGAACATCATCATCAACATAATCATTTGGAGGAAAATCATCATCAATATTGTGTCCACTATTGACATAACCATCTTCATGTCTTTTAAAATCCCCACTTGAGTGAAAATTTTCACCATCTTGCTTAGTGCCTTGAAAACCTTCATCGGTATCTTAAAAATCCTCACTTGGAGGAAAATCATTAACATTGTTTCTTTTTAATTTATCACTCGGGAAAGAGTGACCACCAATGACGTAATCATCTTCACTACTTTGAAAATCGCCACTTGAGAGATATTCTTCATCATCCTCATTATTGGCTTAAAATCCTCACTTGGAGGAAAGACTTCATTATCCTCATCGGTACCTTAAAAATCCTCACTTGGAGGGAAATCATCAGCACCAACATTGCTTCTTTCAAATTCCTCATTCGAGAAAGACTGTCCATCATTGCCATAATCGTCATCAATACTTTTAAAATCCCCACTTGGGGGAAATTCTTCTGCATCCTCATTCGTGCCTTGGAAATCCTCACTTGGAGGAAACTCTTCATGAGTACCTTCAAAATCCTCACTTGGAGGAAATTCATAATCACCAACATTGTTGTCTTTAAATTCCCCACTCAGGAAAACTTGTCCACCATTGTCATAATCATCTTCACTACTTTTAAAATTTCCACTCGAGGGAATTTCTCCATCATTTTCATTGGTGTCTTCGAAATCTTCATCGGTACCTTGAAACTCCTCACTTGGAGGAAAATTTTCATCCCAATCATTTAAACGTTGATCATAATCTCCACTTTGACCTACATTTTGAGTATTTTCATTACTATTAAACTACTGACTAGATTTATCACCATCAGATTCCTCCTTTTCATCATTGGTGCCTTCAAAGTCCTATGATTTAGGACTTTCATGAAGAACGTGTTGAATAAAATTGCTTGCACGATGATAAAAAGTATGACTAGTTGTAAAATATGACACCTCATTTGCATTACAAACATTCCTATGGCATTTCCTAGTCCCAACAGAAGAGGCATGCGAACAATTTGTTGATGTCTCAGAAGTAAAATCTTCTTTATTTGACAAAGCCGTCCCTTCTCTCTGAGAATATA
>ML777615.1:27591-77680 GCA_009831015.1 Picea engelmannii
TTTCACCATAAGGGGATCACTTTGGAGTTCATCCATATTTACTTCTTATCAACAATGACAAAACAATAATGAGTCATATTTACATCAAACAATATTGGGTCCATTACCCAAACCTTTGTGCTACGGGTCTTTCTTCAAGGGCTGACATCAATGACAACCAACCTTAATCAACATACTTCTTGTTAAGTTGGTAACTATGTTTTATCCTCTTGCAAGAGAGTTTTGATTCTTTGCTTGATGTCAGACTCACCCACACTTACTATTGCTAGATGTACTATTTGCATACTTCGACTAAGTGCATCTACCACTCAATTTTCTTTTCCTTTTATAGGTTTGATTTCAAAATCAAACTCACTAATTAGCACCATCCATCTGGCCTGTCTAACATTCAACCTTGGCTAATAAAAAAAAAACTTCAGACCACAATTATCTGTCATCAAGACAAATCTTATTCGCAACAAATAATGCCTCCACATCTTAATTTTATGCATAATCACAACAAGTTCCAAATAATGGGTGGCATACCATTGCTCATGCTCATTTAACTTCCTTGATTCATAACAAATCACTTGTCCTTCTTGCATAAGAACTCCACCGAGTCCTTCCTTGCAAGAATCAGTGCAAACCAAGAAATCCTTCTTAGGGTATGCAATCTTTAAAACATGGGCATTGGTCAAGAGATGTTTCAATTTCTGAAAGATGGCTTCACACTTTGCTAAACATACAAACTTTTTCCCTTTTCTCTGCAATGAAGTAATGGGATGACCAAACTTGGAAAATCCCTTAATAAACCTTTTGTAATACCCAACTAACCCCGTAAATGATCTTACCTCAGTTACATTCCGAGGGGTTGGAAAATCCATGATTGCCTTGATCTTCTCGGGATCTAACACTACTCCCTCTGCTAAGATTATGTGGCCTAAATACTAGATCTCCTTCTGGAAGAAGTCACACTTGCTATATTTGGCATATAGCTAGTGATCTCTTAGCACCTGTAATACCAACTTGAGATGTTCTTCGTGCTCTTCCTAAATCTTGGAATATACCATGATATCATCAAAAAATACAAGAGAAAACTTATCCAAATATTCATTGAGAACACTATTCATTAAACACATGAAGGTGGCTGGTGCATTGGTGAGTGTTATAGCCTTAATTTCCACCCTACAGGTTAGAAGGGAATCTAGCAGAAGATGAAATACAAGAGACAACTCTAGCTTGGGATTTGGGTCATTTTTTAGGGTCGTTGCTTGTCATACATAATACAACAAGCAACTAGTCACTGGTTAGCTATAGTGCAATCGGCAACGACCTTTGAAACCTTCTAGATTCGTGGAATTTTGAAGAGGCAAAGGGACGAGTTGGTTCTTCATAGCATGAGCCTTGGAACTCACATCATTCGAGTATCCATTGGTCTCTAGAAGATCTAGAAACCCTCCCAAGCCTCTTCCAAGGATCTATATAAAGAAGGCAAGTCTTGAGCATGAGGAGGAAGAATCATTTACATAGTTATGTTGTCCAAATTCATAGGTGTTTCTCCATCTACAACAACCACAATTAGATTGCTTAGTTTGATTAAGAAGATGAGGAGGAGCAAGGAGAAAGGGGCCAAGGAGGTTGCATCTACACCTAAGGTATGATGGTTGATGTATTCTTTATATTTTGAGATAACATATCATTAT
This sequence comes from Picea engelmannii, assembly GCA_009831015.1. Classification (NCBI taxonomy): domain Eukaryota; kingdom Viridiplantae; phylum Streptophyta; class Pinopsida; order Pinales; family Pinaceae; genus Picea; species Picea engelmannii. The sequence continues at coordinate 29,274 of ML777615.1, forward strand.
TTTTACCCATAAATATTATTTGTATGTTCATGAATGTTTAGATCTAGTCTTGTAATGAATAGATCAATTTAGATCTAAATTAAATTGGCAATTCCTAACACTAGGAGAAGAAGTAGATTGGTGCTTTTTTGTTGCTTGTGTGCAGGGAGCAGGTTGCAAGGACTGGAGCTGGAACTCGAGATCTACAACAGGAAATACATACGAGAAAAACCATCAGAAGTAAGGTATGCCATTCTCTCCCCTCTTGGTATAAAAATAAATTGATTTTTTAGATCTAGGAAAGCCATATAAATCTATCACTTTGTCTATATAGGATCAATAAGAAGATCCAAGGGATATCTTACTGTCCATCTGTGATATTTTCTCCATAACAAAACTAGTGAATCCACTGGGGAAAAATCTCTGATTCTTCTCTAGTTTAGAATCCCTTGCCTTTTATCCTCTGTTTGATTTTAATTGTTTTCTTCCATGGTACTCCCTTAGATATTGGATCCCTCATATATACTTGGATTTGAGTCGGATCTCTCTTTTTCAAAAAATTTGTAGAGCGTCTCTTATTGTATTACTATTGACATGCAATGAGTTTCTTGTTTCAGGTCATCTAACTCACAACAAACCCTATAAATTGGGAAAATTTCAGAGTTATCTGATTTTTGCGACCAGATCTGATTTGTCTGATCCCAGAGACCTGTGATTGGTTTGTGCCAGAATATCCTCTCATTTGCTTGTGTGTGTAAAGTGGATTTGAGGTTTGTTTTGGGGTGATTTCATGTCATCTTATTGATTTATAGCTTGGGTTTTCATTTCCCTTCCTTTCCCTCCCTTCACGGTTTCCCCATTCCTTCCTTTTTCCTCCCATCGTGGTTTCCCCCATTGACAACCCGCGATGGGGAAAAATTCCATAGGTCTCGCTAGTGTTGTCATGGGTTATAATAATGACAAATAACGACTAGTCACTATTAAATATAAGGTAACCCATGACTACCCTGATAGGGCCCACAAAAAAGGTCTATAGTCAAGTGAAGGTAACCCACGACTACCCTGATAGGGCCCACAAAAAAATGTTCGTAGGGTGCTAAAACAATTCGTTTTTCGTGAAACTTTTTCGGGGTTTTTTCCTGTAAATCCTAGGGTCCCTATTATTGGGAAAGAGAGCCTTTAGAACTTAGTTTTGGAAGGTATTTTTCATTATTCTTTTTATGGCATAAAAAAGTAAGAGAAAAAATTATTTTTTCGATCATCCCTTTTGGAGCATTTTAGGACCTCTTTTCATAATTGCATCGGAGTGTTGCTTGTGAATTTTTTGGTATAAAATTGTATTTTGGAGTGATTTATAGTTGCATTTGGTTGATTTTCCTTTTGCGATTGGGTTTTACATTGCTAAGATCCATTCATTGTGAGTTTTGGGTTGAGATCTGCTGTAGACATTGGAGTGTGCCAGGGGGCATCACTACCAATATCACACTACCCTTTAGTTGTTGATTCGCTGGTTTTTCTTTTGCATATCGTGTGCTTGATTATATTAAGATTTTTTTTGCTTTACATTTGGAAAAATATACATAAAAAAAAACTTCACATGCTTATGAGATTTCGAAGCATTAGGAACAAAATTGCATTGGTGAAGTGTTTGGTTTGAGTTCTTGTAAGAATTTTGGATCTGAATTGTTTACACGATTGCTTGTTGTTTGAGATTACATTTTGAAGTGTCTAAAGAAAAAATATCTCTTTGCCCTCCCATATTTAGAATTCATCAAATTGAACAAGTGCATTGGCATCTTTGCATTGCTTGGTTGGGTCAAGAGTCATAAACACCATAAATGTTTCATTCATTTCCCTTTGACATAAGAAACAACCATAAAAAGAATTTTGTAATCTAAAATCTACTAGACACTTTTGATTCTTAGTGAACTAACATTAGATAGGTTTAGGGCCTTGTAATAGGATTGGAGAGTAAACTCTTCAAGGCCATCAAAACGAAACCTAAAGTCATTAAAGAGTTGAACCCATTTTTTCAACTAGTGTCTCGGGAAGCTCCTATAACACAAGAGTCGAGCACAAGATTGCATCAGGGAAAGTAGGGAGATTACCCCTCTTTGGTTGTTTTGGTGTTTACGATATCGCTTTGATTACTACGTATACAAGGGTTTGTTGGTGCCACGCCTTTGTGTGAAGTAAATCCTTCAAAGCTTCAGGCATAGTTACCTTGTCCTTACTTGTGGTCGGACTTGCGACTGTTCGCTTGATAATTGATTGTGAGGTGGTATGCTTAGTGAACATTCCTATGTAGAATACATAGGTGACTGTAGGTGGGATGTGCCTATATTACTTGGGAAAAATGTTTATCCATGGTCTCAGTTCCCCTAGAGGGTGCTCGCCTTAATAAAGGGTGTTTGCACCAGTTAGGGCTGTTTTGCATAGATCATCGTAACTACTCCTCATACCTTCGCTAACCAATGTTGTGGGGATTTCATCTCTCCCAGAGGGTTGGTTTTTGGAAGGCCCCCTGAGTCATTGGTTTTATTGTTGTTGTCATACATTTGTTAGGGGTGTTCTCTTTGGTTCCGAGTCTACATCGACCTTAGGTTGAATTTGATTGATTTACTCATATTATTGTCACCATGGCTGAATCATTGCATCAATACCATCGATTACAAGGACTAGAGAAAATCACGGAAGAGCAACCACCTTTGAAGCCGCATGAAATACATGATCGAGAATTCAAGGAGTCTAAGCTTTGGTTTAAGGAGACTGGTTTGGTTGAAGTGGAAGTGGTCGAAGAAAGTCTTCCACCAAACTTTAACCCTCCTTTGAATAATCCTGAAGCACCCATTGTTATGAGAAATCTTACCCCGCGAACACGATAAGATCCCCCTTGGACCGAGATCCCTTCTTTGGTCCAAAGACATAATTAAACAAATGGTTGTTACTCTCCCTTTAAATATAACTCAACCAATCAAGCAAGAGAGAAGAAGAATGTGGCGTACCTTATTTGATGATCGTCCTCGATGCTCCAATCCTTGGGATTGATCCCCAAGCTCCTCAACACAAATTAAGTCCTACAAAGACAAACAAATGAACTCTTCCTCCTACTCTATATGATTAGATAAAGTAGATCTATCTATGAAGATTGAAACAATAATAGAAAAGCAAATATAGAACACATGAACTTGAAGGGAATAGGCCAAGTCTATATTAATTAGAAATTCGATGGCAAGTACTTACAAACCATGTTTGAAGATGTAGTAATTTCTTCAATCTCTCCTTGTCCATCCCCTTGCACGGATCTCTTATGATCAAAATGATGATACTTCAAAATTTTCCTTCCTCCCTTCACCTTGGAAATGCCTTCAATTTATAGGATTGGGAGGCTCAACCGCCATGAGATAATAAGGGAAATGGTTGAGGATATGGCTCCATGAGTTGGGATTTGATCCTAATATAGTGCCCTAGGATAGGATTCGACCCAAAACAACCTCCTCCTTTAATATTTGTCCCTTAAGAATAGTCGGGATTCACCATATTTTTCTCTAGTCTCACTGACACCCTCTTTGAGTGAGAGACATGTTGAGAAAAAGGTATGGAAAACCTTACTCAAGAAATTTCATATCTTTCCGGGCTGAGACAAGATAGTTGGGAATGCCACCCAGGGTTTATAGCCTAAAAAACAATCACTTAATGCACAAGTATTAAGTACGAAGGATCAAGGCTGGTTTTTATGTGTTATATATAACAATGCAAAAGAAATAAACTTAAACAAAGTTACATGAATGTGTACAGAAATTACACAAATGTGTACATGGAGACAAAAGCAAAAGAATGAACCAGATCATTAAAACACATGTGTGAGACTGAAACAATAATCTAATTTTTTCATTTATTTCATTCTGAGATACAAAACTAAGTTCTCTTTACAAATCCCTACGAGGGTAGGGACCAAAGTCAGATTTAGAATCCTTCGATGGGCACCATACAAAAATACTTTGACAACAAGAAGAAAACTGAAGCAAAATATGTGGATCAACTAGACACAAATTTTTTTCACTTGACTCTTGAAGATATTCTTTATCAGTCATGAAATTCAATCCATAAACAAACAAGAATACACAAACTACCAAAGATAAATCATACACCTTTAAAACAAACTGCTGAAATATGTGATTCACTTTTTTGAATCCTTCTACCTTCAATAAGACCCTACTGTCATCAAGAGGTTTAAGCCTTCTAGTAAACTCAAAATGAATGAAAGTTGAAAATATCTCGCTAGTATTGAGCAAACCTTATGACTATAGTTCTCCTTCTATTGTCTCGTCTTGTCTCTTCATTTGATTGAGCTTTGATTCCTTCTCAATAAGTTATGGTAGTTTAACTACCTCTCTTTAGTTAATCCAAATTAGCTTAACCAATTAGTTTGAGACAAATAAATAATAATAATATATAAATAAGGGTATTAAATAATAACTAAATAGGTGGGACCCCTTGTGACTCCCAATTATTTCTTTAAATAATCATCAAATAGGAAAGCATAAAACTCAATCAATTGATTTCAAATATACTCCTTGTAACTCACATTCTCATAATTATGATCAAATATTTTAAATATCAACAAAATATAATATGACCATATCCAAAAGTATTACATCCATGCTGTCCAAAAAACTACCCAAATTTATGCTTACTGTCCAAAACTTTTGTCAAAGTAAAAATATTGTCTTTAACATAAAAAGTAACATTAATCATCATCAAAAACCATATTTACTGTGAGAGGCATTTGGCCTCTTTTCACGACTGTCCCCTTTTGATTTTTCTGTGGCATCCTTTGGCTGGTTGGAACCTTGAGGTTGAACTGCATTGGTAACATGAGAACAATCATCCTTAAGATGAAGGCGAGAGGACACAGATTTGGAAGAATCCTTGGATGAGTTGGAGGGAGTGGATACTCCTTTTCCTTTATCCTGCACAGGCTTGGGAATATAGGTTTTCAACCTCTTACTAGCATGAGATGACTACACTCGCGATACAACATGATCAGCTTGGGAAATTTGATTTTTTGGCGGTGGCATAGGGGGTAATGGAAAGGATGCAGTGGGCTAATCGTGGTGGTGAACAACAGGCCGGTGAAGAATATCTTGCTAACCATCATTAGCGGGTGGTTCTAGTCGCATCGACACATGAGGAGGGACTCAAACACTAGAGAAATTTTGATGTGCTTGAAAGGGAGTTCTTTCAGGTCGGGGCTGGAGGATTCCATGGCCAACTAGGTTGAAGAACCCATCTTGGAAAATATGGTTTAATTCCTGTGGATCAACATCGAAATGTATGGAAAAACGAGGTCTTTTATGACCCCTCTGCCAATTTCCTCTACCTCTATTTACTCTTCCATTACTGCCTCTACTAAAGAAGCTCATCTTGAAGCAATGTTCCAATTAGTTATGAAAACTCTCAACAACCCATGCATCAATACCTTACCAAAATAAAATCAAAGGTTGGCTCTATCATTCACAACAGATGCATACACAATCCATCCATTCATCAACTTCTCAAATCAATAATTAATTTCTATTGAACAAGGAATGATAGGGCTATTGGGGAGACGAGGGGCTTATAATGAATGAAACATGGTAGCATGGATGAGAAACACCAGCGAGTACTTTTCAAGCAAACACAGATGCAATTTCCATATAAAACAATATATCCACTTCCAAACTTCAAATGCCAATCATTTCCTTTTCTTCTTTATTATTTCCTTTAAAATGCAATTCATAAATAAGAGCAGGGAATTAAAAAATAATTTGGTAAGATGGTGGGATTGTAAGGAGTGAAAAGTGTTATAATGAACAAGGAATGAGATGGACACTTTTCCATTAAATAAAATAACATTTGTTCTTTAAAATGACATACCCTTAATTTCCCAGAAAAAAACATTTTTAACTGTAGGCAATCTCAAAGTTCAAAACATAACAACATCTATATCAAACCCAAACCAAAACTCCAGGACTTTCAAACTCAACCATTGTATTTTCACCTTTTCTTCACACATGTTTGATCGAACAACAATACAATTTATAGACAGATTGCTCATAATTCCAACTATCAACAATCATATACAGATCACTTAGAGCAGACATGAGGAGGCCAACAAGAAGAACATGCCATCAAACTTAATCATTTACATTAACCAATTTCATTGTTGTACATTGGACTGGGTTCGAGACCCTTTATTCTATAAGTTGGTCGCTTTTCCTTTTTCCTAAAGATCAAATGACTCCGAACATCACCAAGCCAAACAAACTATAACCAATTTCTTCCCATTGTACAATTTATTTATTTTATTTGCAGAGTTCTTTTCATATGATGGACTATAAACATAATCATTTCCATAAATTAAAATAGACCACATCAATTGCACAATGGAGTGTAACATAGACCAACAAATATTCAACATATGAGCCTGGTATCTACTTCCAGTATTTTCTATGTGACAGGTCGGGTTCAAAACCCTGGTGTTATTTTCTTTTATTCATTATACAATCTTCAAAACGACCAAAAATCTCCCGTAGGTAGTCAACCAATGAGCCAAGGAGTTATGCCAGTAACAAATCTATGTACTGTCGGGTCAACACATAAGCATTTACTAAACCCAAGTTCAAGTTTTCAACAATCACGACAAGTGAGAACGGGGTCTGAAAATGCAGTTGGGTGAGACCATTCTGTAAGTGGGGTTTGTAACATGAAACCAAAATATCCAACCTTTTTACAACAAGGTTTAACATAGCCGCTTCCAAGGTGGCCGCGAGGTAAAACCTAACTCCGCATACATTCAAACTGTGGAATGGCAACTTGAGAGGGTCACAAACCTCTCATGAATAGAGCAGGAGGTAAGAAAAACCACATCAAAAGAAACCATAAACCAAATGTATTTTTTTCTTTTGTTTACCATAAAAAAAAATATCCAGGATTATACAACGAGACATGGGTGGAAAAAAAATAAGTTTGCCATAAAATATTAACAACAAAGAGCAATAATAACCATCATCCATCTCGGGCGCAACCATAATCAAATAACTTCAACACGGAGGACCATTGAATAATTTATGACTTGAAATATTCAAAAACACCAACCAATATCATTTGCACAGACAACGCATACATTCACCCAATGTATCTTCTAGAAATCAAACACCCTGTATGCGAATTCTAAGAGCCAACACAAAGATTTTATCCAGAGGGCGGTTGGAATGATAAATGGAAGGTGAGAGTCATCGTACTTGTGAGGAAGTGTCTAACCAAAGACCACCACCATTCTCCCAACGATTGAGCGAAACCGAGGCAAATGATCGAGCGAAACAGAGGCAAACTAACCAGAGCAACCAAAAATGTGCGACAAAGTGAGGGTGGTGAGGTCGAGGTGGGGTAAGAATGATGTGCAGTAAATGCACGTCGCTTCTCCACCTTCTTATTAATTTCCATCAACCATAGCTAGGGTGGAATACATTCAAAACTACATTAAACACATGAATCAACCATATTCAAATCCAACATGTCACTTCCACTTTGAAAAATTGAAACGAAAACCCTCCTATACCATAGTTTTACACCAGTACCATGATATCATATGTCCCATATTTATTTTTAACAAGTTCCTATTTGTAAGGATTGAATTGACCTCAAACAATTTCATAAACCATAACTATTGTCCACATGACATAACGAATACCATGAACACAATATACCGTGAATGCAATATGTTATAACCAACGTGAGTACGAGTTGAAGTTCAAATTTTAACCATATGCCAAAGCAGATGTATAGCAATTATAACCAAAGTGCTTGTCACTTTATTTTGACTTTTAAATTGCCATCCCTTATCATCATTGATTGCATGTGAAAATTTGTTTGAATTCCCGTGTTTTCTCAAACTATAATATGCTTTGTAAAGTCATTGTGAGTGCAATTCAGAAAAGTGGTTCTTTTTTACCATTATTTAAACAAGGGGGTCCCACCTATATGGTATATTATTAAGTATATGTATATAAATAATAAGGCATTGCAACCCATTTGCAGGAAAGGGTATTACAACAGGCTTCTGGGTGTCAACAAACTAACAACTCCACCGGGCAATCCATTTCTAACAGATTCATAACTTAGTATGTTTGGTTTCACAGACCAGTAGAAGTAGATGATATAAAAACTGCTGAAAATAATAGTTATGCAACAGGGGGAAAAATATGGTTTAAGGCAAATAATGAGACGATACTTTGGGAATAACTTATGGAAAGTGTTACGTATGAGGGGGGTTGGTCCTGTATGCATAACATTCGATCAATATGTAACATATAAGATTCTTAAATTTTCAAGGAGAATGTTTCTGATATGCTCTTGGATTTCACGATGGAGGGAAGAAAGGGATAGCAGAAATGGGGAAGAAGACAAAATCAACTATCCTACAACAATATTGAAAGCAAAAAACTATTTCAGCGATGTCTGAAAGAAGGACATCGTGACAGTTGTGTGTATCTTATTTTTCATCGATCAACAATACTTACAGAATGACATTGTTATGGAAAAAATGATCCAGACTTTACTCTTGACAAAAGATCATGCCAACCAAAAGAACAGAAAAAGCGAAAGACAAAACTAAATAAACTAAAAACCCAATTTATTATTTATGTACAAAGGAAGGGAAAAACATTCTTGGAGTTAGGTAGGATGACATTTTGCATAGAGAAATGCATAATCTATTTTAGATGGATTCTTGGGATCGTAATATGGTTAATTAATAATGATGATTAAGATCCTTTTTGTTCGGTATTATATGTGTATTTCACTATTTTGAAGAAGTTTTTGAAGGATTCTTATATCAAATCACCATAACTTATACCAGGTATGTATAATTGAAGTTTTGTGATGGTTTCAAGGATAATTCAACATGATTTAATGATTCCAAGGAGCTAATTCACGATATGTGTGTCACAGGGAAAAATCGCAGGGAATTTTTCCATCCAACACTCCATCTGATACTCCATCCGACACTGCATCCAATACTCCATGCGACACTACGTCCAACCCTCCATCCTACACTAAAACCATGGGCGAGTTGGCGGTTATTATATCGGCGACCAATAATGGGCAAATCGGTGACATGGGTTTTGCTCGTGGTTGTGGCCTCCAAGTACTGAGCTTCTGACAACTTGGATTGGGTTGTTATACTGAGCATGGATTGGCTCGCTTAGTTTCTAGAAGCCACTGACGGTTAAAATAATATTGAGTGTAATTTACTATTTTTAGAGGAGGTCGACCCTTCCAATGGTCGACCTCTCAACCTTTAACCTCTATAAATACCACAACAATGGTCATACAAATAGTGAAGGATAGTTTTAAGTTCAGAATTGTGAAGCTAACATTGTTTTTGCTGTTTTAAGACATTTTCCATAAACTTGTGTAAAATTGTGTTTTTAATTTAAATGTTGAAATCGTGTTGCTTGAGTTCGTGATTCACTGTTGAGGAGTAACCACGACCTGCTGGGGGGCCCACCAGTGGTCTGGGTGAATATTTAGTTAGTTAGCTTGTGAATTCAAGTAGTGTAATCGTTATTTCTTTTATTTCCTGTACATGAGTTTTTATCATTTTTACTTATTGTGTAATTGTTGTTCATAGCTTAATTGTTTCAGTTTCTTGTTGCAAGTTGATTATGAAGGATATTGTTAATATGCCATGTCTCTTTAATTAAATAGGAAACAAGCTTAAGCTTAAGCCACTAACCCCTCTGCATGATTAAATGATAGTTAGAATTTCTGTATGCTGAAATAGTTAGAAGTTAAAATAGAGTTAAAACAAAGTAATTGAGTTAATAGTTTCTTTGACAAAGTTTTAGTGGATGGATAATTGTTGGTTTTTATTTTGATTCATAGTTTGCTTATTTAGTTGCTATCTAGTTTGCTTATCTAGTTTGCTCACTAATTCTCTTGTTATATGTTGTAATAGAAATAGGATTTAAGTTTTGTTTTTATGAGTATTTCCCTTTGCAATTTAAATTGTTAAAAATATGATTAGTTTAATTTACTTTATGCAATTTCCATTCTAGATCTAGATTGCAATTTCAATTTGAAGTTTGCTTTTGAGTTTAATTCTTAGTTGTAAATCTTTAGTAGTGTGAATTTGCTTACATTAGCATAAAAATGCAATTGAATTAAATAGAATAGTGTTTTCATATTGTTGATGATTAATGCATGAATTGAAGAATCACATGGAATTTTAGGGTAGTTGATGTTTCTTCTATAATGGCCAAGTTCTCATTAGATTGTCTAATTCATAGCTTTCACTTTGCTATAGAATTTAATATTGAGTTTATCCCTCTCGAGTTATCATTAATTGCTAAATGCCACTGTGATATCATAAGACACCGAAGACATAATCATCAACACTATATTTGAAGTTTTCTTGTGATTGTAGATTACATAATAGTTTTCTTGTTATTGTAGATTAAATAGTAGTTGTTAATTAATCTTTGAATATTGTTATGATGTTTTTAATTCAATAGACCAAGATTTCCTTTTGTAGATTAGAAGTAATTATGAAGTTTATCTTAAGAATATAGTTCACTTGCTTAATAGTTTATTGGTTGCTTGTTAAGTAGTTTTTATTAAGTTACTTGTTGCATAAGTTTTAATAGGGTAGTTGCTTGCTTGTTTACTTGTTTTAATAGGGTACTTGCTTCTTGTTTATTTGCTTATTTGTTGTTTCTCTTTGATTTTCAATAAGATTAATTAGATTAGTTTGTTGTTGTTATTGTTCATTAAATAGATTAAATAGATAGTTTTCTTTTGCTCATTGTAATGATTAAGTTAACTTGCTTAAAGTAGGGTTTTCATTTGCTTTCCTGGGATAATACATCGATCCATTGTTCAAACGTTACTTACAGTAAATAGTTTAAGTTCCTTGATAGGGTTTGATCATTGATAGTATTTTCTTAAGTAGATTATCCCTTAGATAGCCCGTTTCCTTAGTTAGACTATACTACCTCTAGCCTTTCTTCCTTGGCACATATAGTGCTACAACTCTAAGTTTACTTACCCCGGATTGGCAATTTAATTGAGGGTTTTTAGTGCATATAGAACACCCATCATGGATGTTTCATGCATTGAAAGATGATGCATAAAGAGTGTTGATCACCTTGCCAACCAACAGATGCACATGGAAAGGGTAATAGGCCTATCATGATCCAGAAAAAGGGATCACCATCTTGCAGGACCTGACAACCAACAAGATGGGATTTAGGCTTGACATTGGAAGAATGATGGCTAGAAGTTTCAATGTTAAGGATGGAGTTAATGGGATCTTTAAGAATTATAAGGTCATCATTTATAATCCCCTGATCAAGAAAAGAACTACCATGCATTGAGGGAGAAAATGAAGGATTTATAGGAATGCCTTTGAATTTATCACCATCAGAAGAAAGCATGCATGCAAGAGAGATATATATATCGTCATCGGATTTTTCAACCTCTTTGAATTGAAACAATGTGTTTGTGAAAGAATTATACAATATGAAATCTCGATTATCCTTATGGGGATTTTCGAAAAGAGACTCAACATATGAATCTATATCGCTCCTTGAATCCCCTCTTTCATTTTCTTCAGAATGGTCATGAGACATATGAGGGATAGTACTATTCAAATCAAGAGAGTCCTCCCTGCTAAATTCATCCAAGAAGAATACTTCATTGGACACAAGTTGATCTTGAGTAGGATGTATGTCAAAAAGGTCCTCATTGAAGGGGAAGACGTCAAACAAAGATTTATCAGAAGTAAGGTGGGTAGGTTGATCAGGGTAAGAATCATCACATACTTCTATGGACAAAGCAGTACTAGGCGTATGATTGTCTTCTTGACTATTCAAGAAGAGATGATGATTCATGTGATATTCATGTTTATCCTTTAAAAACAATTCACAGGTTAACTCTTTGGGAGGGCCATTGCAAAAGTTACATCGATGTGGATCAAAAATATATTCAGGTAGAAATTCAAAGTGATGAAAAATAGGCAGAGGAGGAAAGTCGATAAGAAACTTTATAAAAATTGATTCTCCCTTGAAACTTTGACTAGATACTATATGTCTAGACCAATCTCTTGCTTTACGATGAAGGGAAAATGGAAAAATATATGAATAAGGATGTATATCATAAACTCCAATAGATTGACAAAAGCTAAGAAAATCATCAATATGGTTTTGATAAGATTCCCATGAGTTACCCTCGAAAAGAGGACAACTAACCATATATAATTTTTCATTCAGGCTCAAATTAGATTTATACATGAACACATAAGTTAGAATTCGATAAATTCATGAAAATAGAAAAAAAAAAGAAGCTTATAAATATAAATATAACAATAAATACAAAATATTAAAATAGAAGAACTAGGGAAATATGGACAATGAGTTTTTTTTTCTTCCCCAGTATGGTCACCAAATAAATGTTGAGGAAAACGTATGGAAAAAATTACTCAAGCATTTTCAAATCTTGCCGGGCTAAGACAAGATAGTTTGGAATGTCACCCGAGGTTTATAGCCTAAAAAATAATTGCTTAATCAACAAGTAGTAAGTACAAAGGATGAATGTTGGTTTTTATGTGTTATATATAATAGTGCAAAAGAAATAAACTTAAACAAAGTTACATGAATGTGTACAGAAATTACACAAATGTGTACATGGAGACAAAAGCAAAAGAATGAACCAGATCATTAAAACACATGTGTGAGACTGAAAAAATAATCTATTTTTTTCATTTATTTCATTATGAGATACAAAACTGAGTTCTATTTACAAACCCCTGCGAGGGTAGGGACCAAAGTCATATCTAGAAGCCTTCGATGGGCACCATACAAAAAGAATCTGACAACGGGAAGAAAACTAAAGCAAAAGATCTGGATCAACTTGCCACAAAATGTTGTCACTTGACTCTACAAGATATTCTTTATCAGTCATGAAATTCAATTCATAAACAAACAAGAATACACAGAGTGCCAAAGATAAATCATACACCTTTAAAACAAGTTGTTGAAATATGTGATTCGGTTTTTTGAATCTTGCTGGCTTCAATAAGACCCTGCTGTCATCAAGAGGGTTAAGCCTTCTAGTAAACTCATAATGAATGAAAGTTGAAAGTATATCACTAGTATAGAGAAAACCTTATGGCTGTAGTTCTCCTTCTATTCTCTCCTCTTGTATCTTCATTTCATTGAGCTTTTATTCCTTATTAATAAGTTATGGTAGTTCAACTACCTCTCTTTGGTTAATCCAAATTAGCTTAACTAATTAGTTTGAGACAAATAAATAATAATAATATATAAATAAGGGTCTTAAATAATAATTAAATAGGTGGGATCCCCTGTGACTCCCAATTATTTCTTTAAATAATCATCAAACAAGAAAACATAAAACTCAATCATTTGATTTCAAATATCCTCCTTGTAACTCCCATTCTCATAATTATGATCAAATATTTTAAATATCAGCAAAATGTAATATGACCATATCCAAAAGTATGATATCCATGATATCCAAAAAACTATCCAAATTTACGCTTGTTTTCCAAAACTTTTGTCAAAGTAAAAATATTGTCTTCAACATAAAAAATAACATTAATCATCTTCAAAAATCATATTTACTGTGAGAGGCATTTGGTATCTTTTCACTGTTGTCCCCTTTTGATTTTTCCGTGGCATCCTTTGGTTGGTTGGAACCTTGAGGCTGAACTACACTGATAACATGAGAAAAATCATCCTTAAGATGAAGGTGGGAGGACACATATTTGGAAGACTCATTGGATGAGTTGGAGGGAGTGGCTACTCCTTTTCCTTTATCTTGCATAGACTCGAGAATATCGGCTTCAAACTTCTTACTAGCATGAGATGACTGCATTGGCGAGACAACATGATCATCTTGGGAAATTTGATTTTTTTGGCGGTGGCGGAGGGGGTAATTGCAAGGATGCAGTGGGCCAATTGTGGTGGTGAACAACAGGCTAGTGGAGAATCTCTTGCAAACCATCATTGGCGAGTGGTTCTGGTCGCATCGACACATGAGGAGGGACTCAAACACCAAAAAAAATTTGATGTGCTTGAAAGGGAGGTATTTCAGGCCAAGGCTATAGGATTCCATGGCTAACTAGGTTGAAGAACCCAACTTGGAAAATACAGTTTAATTCCCGTGGATCAACATCAAAATGTATGGAAAAATGAGGTCTTCTATGAATCCTCTGCCAATTTCCTCTGCCTCTATTTCCTCTTCCATTACTGCCTCTATTGAAGAAGCTCATCCCGAAGGAATGCTCCAATTAGTTATGAAAACTCTCAACAATCCATGCATCAATACCTTACCAAAATAAAATCAAAGGTTGGCTCTATCATTCACAACAGAAGCATACACAATCCATCCATTCATTAACTTATCAAATCAATAATTAATTTCTATTAAACAGGGAATGATAGGGATATTGGGGAGACGAGGGGATTATAATGCACGAAAAGTGGTAGCATGGATGAGAAACACCAACAAATACTATTCAACAAAACACATGTTGATTAAGGTTGGTTTTCATTGATGTCAACCCTTGAAGAAACTCCGATAGCGAATTCCGGTAGCACAAAGGTTTGGGTAATGGACCCAAGGCTGTTTCATGTATAATTGTATGAGTTTTAATATATTTGAAGGTGATACTATTCTATATGGATAGTACATGTCATGCCATTTCTGGTGGTATGTGGAACGTCACATAACTCCTCACAGTTTGAGAGTTATGGCCTTACGAAGTTGGAGGACCCTCATATGTTGGCTTGAAGCCCCAAAAGGTCAAATAAGTCAAAGAGCTTGCAAAGAAGAAATTATTATTTAAATGATAAAGTAAAGTGACAAAGTCAAGAAGGATTATTTAAATAATAAAGTGAAGTGACAAAATCAAAGAAGATTATTTAAATGATAAAGTGAGGTGACAAAGTCAAGGAAGAATATTTAAATGATAAAGTAATGGAGAAATTTATAATTATGGAAAGTGGTTAACCCTAAAAATGAGGAAAATAGGTTAAGTGACCTATAAATGGGTCAAGTGACCTAGAAATAGGTTAAGTGACCTAGAAATGGAGAGTATAAATAAGAGGCAAGACTCTCTCATTTTACATCACACCTGAGCATATTGAATATCTATAGGTGACCGAGGTAACCAATGGATATCTAAGCCGAATTTCAGAGGGAAGGTGAAGATAAGAAGGCCGGAATTCAAGGGAGGATAAATTCTTTTGATGATGCTTTCTAAGGTATGTTATTTACATGCCATCTCACCATTTTCGCAATAACTTTTTTTCTACAATGATTCAGACCATGAAATTGATAGGCCATTGAGGAAACATATCCAAGTATCTGTGGTAAAAAATTCAGCTTGTGGGTCGTTGTATTTTTGGAGTTACACTCCGTGGAAAATAGAGTTTGTGGCTAGTCCTGAAACTAGTCTAAAATAGGCGTTTCAGGTAAAAATGTCATAACTTATTGATAACAGATCCAAATTCAGTAAGAAAAAATGCGTTGGTTAGAGTACAGTCTTGAGTATGCTGTGTAAAATTTTTAGATTGATTCAACAAATATTCCATGCAGGGCACGCTCTACAAGGTCACTCTCTAGAATAAGCCAAAATTCAACAAGGCATGCCATTTTTGCTATAACTCATTTTCTGAGAGGTTCCAAGTAGTGAAACCTGTAGGAATTGCATAAAACACACTGAAGAACATTCTATACTAGCTTCAGATCTTTATTCATTACAGGTACATAGTTATGATTATTTCAATTTAGGGTTGTTGACTAATCCAAAACTAGTCATGTGAGACTAAAGAAAAGTTTGATGAAAATGATAGTCTCTTGTTGTTAAAGTTAAGGAAGGGACCATGTCTATTATAGAGTTACAAATCATATTTGAATGATGAAATTGATGATGTCTTTTGGTTAGGGTACATGTTGTGTACATGGTTGAGACAAGTAGTTGATGAGTTGGCACATACATGAGGTGTATAGTTGATGATGTTGGTACATATTGATGAGTCATAGTTGATGAGTAGTTGACACATGATTGGTACATACTTGGTACATGGTTGGATGCACTTATTTATGTTACAAGTTGATTACAAGTTGTTTGGTACAGGTTGGTGCATGGTTGATGCACTTGTTTATGGTACAGGTTTATTACAGGTTGAGGTACAGGTTGATGCATGGTTCAGGTTTATTAGTACATGTTTACATTGGTATATCTCACAGTGATAGTGTGATAGTGGTTCCATCATTCTACTTCTACTTCAGGGCTGTTGGATGGGGCAAGGACAGGTGGTTGTAACCACCTTCCGGTTGTAGCTAGAGAACAACGGGGGTTGTAGCCTCCTTCTGGTTGTAGCCAAAGAATAGGGGAGTTGGAGATTCCTTCAGGTTGTAGCCTAAGAAACAAGGGGGTTGGAGCCTCCTTCTAGTTGCAGCTGGAAAACAAAGGAAGCTGGTGCTTCCAATGAATGTAATTCTTCAAGACATATAAGAAA
Source organism: Picea engelmannii (assembly GCA_009831015.1). Lineage (NCBI taxonomy): Eukaryota > Viridiplantae > Streptophyta > Pinopsida > Pinales > Pinaceae > Picea > Picea engelmannii. The sequence continues at coordinate 45,845 of ML777615.1, forward strand.
AATCATTTCATGGTTTTCTACCACTTTGGGTTTCCATGTAAAACACTCATGTACTGTGTATGTGTATGATTGTTCATTTGTTCATTGCTGATTTACTCTGCAGTGATTGGATGATAATGCTACATTGATATAACACTTGGATTATATGGTTAAAAATGATTAAATTTCTTTATTACTGATTCACCCCCCCTCTCAGTAATCCAACAATTGGTATCAGAGAAAGTTCCTTCAGAAATCAGTTTAACCACTGAAAGGTAGATCATGGAGAGAAACAACTATTGGGTATATGTTATATTCTTTTCATGTGTGTGTGTGTGGGCACGTCATATTCAACAACTGCGTCTGACGACCCCTCTATTAGTGCTCTATGTGTCGTGTGCATCAGGTTCTTCTTAGGGGGGTCCCAGGGGGGGCTAGGTATGGCCCCCGCTGGTTACGTGCAACGTTCGGGGCAACGCCTCGAATTGTTTTTTGGGCGGTTTTTGCTATTTTTAGCAATTTTCTAAATTAATCTCGGATTAAGGGATTAGGGTTTCGGTATCTACGAAACACCTAAAAATGTTGTATATATTGTATGGTGAATGGTGAAATTCGATATAATGAATATAAGAAAGGTTTTCCCCGGTTGAGGGTTTCTGGTAAAAATCTTTGTGTACTATGTGTATGAGCCATGGATTATGTTAGCACTGAAAGTCACACTTTGACTGCTAAAGTGTAAGCTCAACACCCATCATAATGTAAAAGATAACTTTGGTTTTGAATAAGTGGATCAACAATATGGATAAAGAAAGAGAGAGGGAAACAAACTTCAGATCAGTAGGCTACACTAATGGGCAATGGAGTCACAAACATCCCACTCATCGAAGGCACAAAAGTTGCTTAGTAGAAAACAAGATTATACGCTGATAGGTGGAAGAAATGAAGAAGGAAAATATAAGATAGAATGTTCAGTAAATAGAGATCCTGTATATTTAATGAATCAACAAATACTTGAATATAAACAATGACTAATGGGAAAAATACAATAGATCCTCTGCTGCTTAGGGATCTATAAATCATTGATAGCCTTTGATCCTCAAATCTGCAATATATTTAAATAAGAAGAAATATAGACAAAAGTTTTACAATCTGAAATCACAGCTCTCATGAGTCTCCAATAGCAGTAATGCTTACAATCCTAAAATGCCCACAGGCCTACAAATGAACACACACACAAAACTGCCTATTCCTACTCTCTCTAGCCTCTCTTGGCTCATGAAATCCCCTTGTTCAAGAGATATTTCCTTCTTTAAATAGAAAATAGCATCCAAATGAACTAAGGAGGTCGAATCCCATCTCCTCCATTGGATTCTAAGCCTTGGAGATAGGTGGCAACAATCAAAGAGACACAAATCCAACAAACTGCTAATTTTCAGGAATTTGTTGGAAGTCATTAATAAAATGTCTCCACCTCATTGCATGAGGCCTTTGCTGGAGCTAAATATTAGGTGCAGGTGTCCCTTGACATCTAAATGATCCTTGAGAATCCATTCAAATCCTCCTTGACAGGTGGCAACCTCCCAATAAGGAAAATATCAAAATTTGTGACCGCTACAGGAAATTAGGTAGCGCCGCTGTGTAGAGTGGGTAAGACCACTTCTATATCCAATATATTTCAAACCATAACACATTTTTAAAAACTAAGAGAGGTTTTTGTTATTTGGAATGTTATGAACAAAATTATCCTCCAGTTTTCAAAAATACCTTCTCAATTGTTCACAATCAAAGTTTTAAGTTAATGACTCAAAACTGGTAAAATAACTCTGCACAATTCATTTTTTGCCATAATATTACGCAACACCTGTAGGTAGCGCCCGACTGTGTTGCACTTGTATGCACCTTCTCTTCTCTATGAAATATTACGTAGCACCTTTATGTAGCACTACTTATGCTGCGTTTGCATACAGGTTTGGGTAGCATTGCCAAAACACAATGCCTTTCAATCTTGAATATGTACATAGAAGTGTGTGTTCTTTCATGATGACAAAACCATTTTACTTAGGTTCCTTTACCGTACCATAGGTAGTGCCTTTTACCACTGGGTGAAGCTAGCACTTAGAAAAAACTCAAAATCCATATAGGCACCTTAACCAATCTTGTGCTAACATAGGCTCCATGGGGGATAGAGTCCTCCCTGTGAGGCTCTAAGAACTCTTGTAGTTTCAATGCCTTATCCTTTGGGCTTGTGGAGTCATGCTCTCAAAATTTAACCTCTGCAATCTGCTTTGATTTGTGAACTTCAACTGAAACTAAATGAAAATGAAAACTGAAACTGACAAAAATGATGAAAACGATGCTTGTTCAACAAGCTTATTGCACACACCCACTCTAATTATTAGGAAAATGAAGCATTCAAGTTACATGAAACAACCAATGAAGCCATTTCATCATTTTTTTCAATTGTTTGAAGCTTTGAAATGTGCTTCCTTAGGCACCAGAGATAATTGTTACTTGAAGGCATGTCAAAGAAACATTTGGCAATACACTTTCCATTGAAGAAATCAATGAGCCTAGGCCCACTTTCCGCTTGCAGACAGGCTACAAATGGATCATGAAAAACATCATCAATATTTGCCCTTGCAAAATTGCTTTGTGTAAAAAGGAAAAGTATTGCATTAGGTCATTCCTCCACTGTTCTTGGTTGTTGTATGGCTTGCTGATTTTCTGATTCATCATCAATGCATATGTCCTTGGTCCACTCCTGGTCATGAGGTGTATTAGGAAAAAGGCTTAGTGATGCTTGACTTTCTTTAATTTCAACCTTTCTCATCTGATCACATGGCATTTGATCTTGGCTGCTTGATGAAACCGAGCTTGTGTCTTTAAGAGGAATAAGGGGTTGATAGGGCAGTTGATCACAATTAGAAGTGCTTGGGAAACTACATTCTTCTGTATTATCTTCTAATTGTGAGGGATATTCATCATAGATCGTCTTATGGTCCCAATTTCTCAGTTTTTCACCCTTTAAATTTAGGTTATCATCCTTTTCTTCTTTTTCAACAACAAAAATATGACATGAGGGTTGAAACAAGCTATTGTTGCTTTGATGTGAAGGGTACTTCTATGATATAATGTCTTCAACAGACTTTTCATGGAAATCATCTTCATAATCATCATGCAAAGGTGAATCAATGAACATTTGACTATTAATGGCCGAGGGGTTTAGTACAATAGCTGGGACAGCTGGTTGTTCAGTGAAAACATCATCATAGTCATCAAAACTTGGCAAATCATGGCACACTGGTTCATTAACAATAGGAGGGATTACAACAACAATTGGTAAGCTATGAATTCGTTCATGACAAGCTACAACACTATTCTCATGATAAAATAAATCTGAATCTAAGATGACCTCTTGACTTAAAGAATCGAGAAAAGGAGGAGATAAGGAAATGATGGATTGTCCATATTGATATTTCTCTTGAGGACCTATATTTTGACATGAATGATGCATTTGTTCTTCAAATTTAGGAAAATAATTATGAAACTCATCATCTAAGTCTTGCGCTCTATAATCATCCCCTTCATCATCACTGCTAGAGGAATCACTTGCTGAATCTTGAATATATGATGCATACCTCTCACAACAATTCTCAAAAAGTCTTTCAGTTGGATAAATTATCTTGCAATGAGAATAAAAAACATCATGAAAGTCCTTCAAAGAGGAAATACTAGAAGCAGGGAGTGTTCTATACCATTGCCTCACATTTCCTTCCAATGAATACATGAACATTTTCATTAATATATCTTCATAATGGATGTCAAGTTGTTGCATCAAAGCATGAAATTCATGAACATGCTCAAAAGGGTTGTCATCCTAACGTTGATAAAATATAGGCAACAGATCTTTCCATTCATCAATTTGAGGCACAGGATGTGGATAACCATCTATGGCTGAGAGATTGAGTGGGGAAAACCTCTTGGCCAGGATAGCCTTCATAGCCATTTGATTTGCCTCATCCCCAGTGGGGTCAACAATAGATTCTAAACAATGGAGTCGCCATGGTGAATGTGTAGTCTTGAAGGTGTCCAACTTTAGTCACAATCTAAAGCTGGAGCTGTGCAGTGTCGTTCTTCCTAGGGAGATTTTCAATCTGCTCAAATCCGTCCTCGACGGCCTAAAAAATGTTAGCACTGAAAGTCACACTTTGACTGCTAAAGTGTAAGCTCAACACCCATCATAATGTAAAAGATAACTTTGGTTTTGAATAGGTGGATCAACAATATGGATAAAGAAAGAGAGAGGGAAACAAACTGTAGATCAATAGGCTACACCAATGGGCAATGGAGTCACAAACATCCCACTCATCAAAGGCACACAAGCTGCTTAACATAAAACAAGATTATATACTGATAGGTGGAAGAAATGAATAAGGAAAGTATAAGATAGAATGTTCAGTAAATAAAGATCCTCTCAATTTAATGAATCAACAAATACTTGAATATAAACAATGAATGATGGGCAAAATACAACAGATCCTCTGCTGCTTAGGGATCCATAAATCATTGACAACCTTTGATCCTCAAATCTGCAATATATTCAAATAAGAAGAAATATAGACAATTTTTTTACAATTTGAAATCACAGCTCTCATGATTCTCCAATAGCAATAATGCTTACAATCCTAAAATGCCCACAGGCTTACAAATGAACACACACAAAACTGCCTATTCCTACTCTCTCTAGCCTCTCTTGGCTCATGAAATCCCCCTGTTCAAGAGATATTTTCTTATTTAAATAGAAAATAGCATCCAAATTAACTAAGGAGGTCGAATCCCATCTCCTCCATTGCCTTCTAAGCCTTGGAGATAGGTGGCAACAATCAAAGAGGCAAAAATCCAACAAACTGCTAATTTTCAGGAATTTGTTGGAAGTCATTAATAAAATGTCTCCACCTCATTGCATGAGGCCTTTGTTGGAGCTAAATATTAGGTGCAGGTGTCCCTTGACATCTAACTAATCCTTGAGAAGCCATTCGAATCCTCCTTGACAGGTGGCAACCTCCCAACAAGGAAAATATCAAAATCCGTGACTGCTACAGGAAATTAGGTAGCGCTGTTGTGCAGAGTGGGTAGTGCCACTTCTATATCCAATATATTTCAAACCATAACACATTTTTAAAAACCAAGAGAGGTTTTTTTTATTTGGAATGTTATGAACAAAAACATCCTCCAGTTTTCAAAAATACCTTTTCAATTGTTCAGAATCAAAGTTTTAAGTTAATGAATCAAAACTGGTAAAATAACTCTGCACAATTCGTTTTCTGCTAGAATATTACGCAGTTCCTGTAGGTAGTGCCCGACTGTGTTGCAATTTTATGAAACTTCCATTCTCTATGAAATATTACGCAACGCCTTTATGTAGTGCTACTTACGCTGCGTCTTCATACATGTTTGGGTAGCATTTCCAAACGCAACGCCTTTCAATATTGAATATGTACAGAGCAGTGTGTGTTCTTTCATGATGACAAAAACATTTTACTTAGATGCCTTGACCGTACCATAGGTAGTGCCTTTTACCACTAGGTGAAGCTAGCACTTAGAAAAAAATCAAAATCCATATAGGCACCTTAACCAATCTTGTGCTAACAAATTATTTTTTGTTTTGCTTAAGAATCTATATGCATTACTTTACTTCATAGGTTTGAAACTTACATGTGGTATCAGAGCTCATGTTTGGTTTAAGAGGGACGCCTTTGTTGCTGAGAGTTTGGCTCATTCTTGATAGATCAAGTTTATCTTGGGTCTGTGATAAACTTGGGTTTAGTGGGAGATTTTGCAGTGGTTATTTGAGTGTAGAAAGAGGAATGGCGAGCTCTTCTAGAATCGAGATAAAGAAGTTCAATGGTAAAAACTTTGAGCTATTGAAGCTGAAGATGGAGGGCCTTCTTGTAGACAAATAAAAATGGATCGCTGTGGATCCTGGTACACAACCTACTGGTACGCAACCTACTGGCACACAGACGACTGGTACACAACCTACTAGTACACAAACTACTAGTACACCACCTACTGGTATGTCAAAGGAAGATTGGGAGAAGTTGGACATAATAGAAAGGAGTATTATTCAACTCTACCTAGCAGATTCAATGTTGTTGAATGTCTTGGGAGAATCTACAGCCAAGGAACTATGGGATAAGTTAGGGAATTTGTATCAATCAAAGTCCCTGGTAAACAAGATGTTTCTTCAAAAGAAGCTATATCATCTTAGGTTGGAAGATGGAGATTTTGTGACAGAACATCTAAATGTCTTTAATACTCTGGTAAGTCAACTTGTATCTCTTAATATTATGATTGCAGAAGAAGATAAGTGTATTACTTTGTTATGTTTTTTTCCAGAATCTTGGGATAATATGGTTGTAGCAATTGGTAGTACCACTCAATCTACATTGAAGTATGAGGATGTAATTTCATCCTTGTTATCTGAAGAGATGAGGCGGAAAAGCATGGATGGTCATAGCACATATGCTTTATTTGTAAGAGGTCGTACCCAAGACAGGAATCCTGGTAAGTCTTCGGGGGGAATATCTAAATCTACAAGTAGATCTAAGTCTCCAGGAAAATCTTTGAGGAAATGTTGGAAGTGTGGTAAAACAGAGCATTATAAGAAAGATTGCAAGTCTAAGAAGGTTGATAAACCAATGGGATCTGATAGTACCTCTTCCACAGAGGCGAAAACCTCCACTAAATAAGGAGGTGATGTTTATCTGGAATCTATAGGTACAAATGCAGACCATGATGTATGGTTTATCGAATCAGGTGCGTCATATCATATGACTCCTCGTAGGGAGTGGTTCTGTGAATATGAAAAATATGATGGTGGTGATGTATTCCTAGGAGATGACTCGACAACCAGAATCATGGGACGTGGAAGGGTTAATTTGCTGCTAAAATATGGAAGGATTAGAACTCTCCCTGGGTTATGCACATTCCAAAACTAGCCAGGAGCCTAATATCTGTAAGCAAGTTGGATGATGCAGGAGTGGATACTGTATTGGGAAAGGGAACTTGCAATATGGTACGAGGGGCAATGGTGTTGATGAGGGGAGTTTGGTGTGGAACTTTTTACAAGTTGTTGGGAAGAACTTATACTAATGGGTGTAACATTTCTGTTGTCCCTGAGCAGATAAATGAAGGAGAAAAGACCAATACTGTCCCTAAAAATGAGACCATGTTGTGGCATCAAAGACTGGGGCATATTGAAGAAAAGGGCCTTCGAACACTACATGGTAAAGGTATGGTTGAAGGTATGTCTAATTGCACTCTGGATTTTGATTTCTATGAACATTGCATATATGGTAAACAAAACCGAGTAAGATTCCCATCTGGTGCTACAAGAGCAAAGGGGATCTTAGAGTTGATACACAATGATGTGTTTGGACCTATTCCTGTTCCATCCCTAGGTAAATCTATTTATTATGTTTCATTCATAGATGATTTCTCAAGGAACACATGGATTTATTTTCTTAGAAAGAAATCTGAGGTATTTGATAAATTTAAAGAGTTTAAGGCCCTGGTAGAAAATCAGACAGAGAAGAAAATAAAGGTATTGAGAACAAATAATGGTGGAGAGTTCTGCGAAAATGAATTCGAAGAATTCTGTAAGAAGTGTGGTATAGCAAGGCAGAAGACTACTCCATACACTCCTCATTAGAATGGAGTTGCAGAAACGATGAACAAGACACTGATGGAAAAAGAAAGGAGCATGCTCAACGGTGCCGAGTTAGGACAAGAATTCTGGGAAAAGGCAGTGGGTACAACATGTTACCTGGTCAATCGATCACCTTCATCAACGTTGGATGATAAAACTCCACACAAGGTATGGACTAGAAATAAACCCTCTCTTCAACATCTTAGAGTGTTTGGTTGTGATGATTATGTACATGTTCCAAAGGAAAATAGGAGTAAGCTGGATAAAAAGGCGAAAAAGTATATCTTTATTGGTTATAAAGATGGTGTGAAAGGTTATAAGCTTTGGAACCCAGAAACCAAGAAGACTGTTTACAGTCAAGATGTTGTTTTCAGAGAGGTAAAATATGTTTCCAAACAAAAATTCCTACCAAGGCCAGGAGAACTTGAGAAAATAGAGCTTGTGTTGGATGATGAAAAATCTGAATCATCTGAAGAAAATGAAGCAGAAGAAGAAGAAGAACCTCATACCCTAGTATTGAGGAGATCAGTGAGAGAAAGAAGGCAACCATAAAGGTATAGTCCACCTGATTTCTGTTCCAATTTTGCTTTATCTATAACTGATGATGATCCCAGAACTGTCAAGGAAGTAGTGAATTCAGAGGATAATAAACTCTAGAAGAAGACCATGGTTGAAGAAATGGATGCCTTGGATAAGAATGAGGCATGGGATATAGTTGAGTTTCCAGTTGGAAGAAAATCTGTTTGTAGAAAATGGTTTTTTAAGAAGAAGTTTAATGCAGAAGGAAAATTAGAGAAATACAAAGCTCAGTTAGTAGCAAAAGGTTATTCCCAGGTAGAGGGAATTGACTTTGGTGAGATTTTTTCTCCTATTGCTAAGTTAAATTCTATTAGATTTCTTTTATCTATTGTTGCTGCTTTTGATCTTGAAGTGGAACAGATGGATGTGAAGACAACATTCCTACATGGGGATCTGGATGAAGAAATCTACATGAAGCAGCCAGAAGGCTTTGTAGTGAAGGGAAAGAAAGAGCTAGTCTGTAAGCTTCCATTGCATCTTGGCGCTCACTAAGAGATAGAGAAGCCAAGATACTCTTTTTTTGTGCGACCTCGACCTCTGCTGTGCGAACTCTATTATGAATGGTATTCAAATTGGGGGGTTTTGTAGATGATTCCATAACGTAAAGCTGCATTCGACCACCCACAAAAAATTCTTCAATTTGTGTTGGTTGTCTTGGATGGTTTCTTTCGCTAAAACAATCTTGTTTTTCATCTTAATTGCCTCCAAGGTTGTCTGATGGATTTGTGGGCGCAGGGTCATGATTTTTGATTCCAAATTTTGTAGATGGGCCTTCATGGCCAATATTTTGACACACAAAGGAATGTCATGACCTTTTGCCAAGGTGTTTAGTATCTGTGCATATAAACTATCCACCTTCTCTAGGAGGCCACTGAATGCGGTACTTCTCTCAATACGTTGAACCTTTGTGTTTGCATGGGCCACAACCTCTACACCATATCATTCATGTAAGGCCTAGTGAGCCTTAACCTCTTGTTGGTAGCATGCACATGTCTGATTGTGCACAACATTTTTCACCTAGTTTTGCAGTTGTAGCTGTGCATGAGCCCAAACATTTTGTGTTGATTTCCCAACTCATAAAGGAGTGTAGTAATGCATTCTTGCATTACTAGAGTCAGAATTGGTGGCAAAAAGATGATGGTACTGGCCATGTCCGCTAAATTGAGCACTGATGGGTCAAATTGAAGGACTCATGCTGGATTACTGGAACTGGTCAGTGAAGTCGGTGGTCGCGATAGAGTATAAGGTGATGGTGGTGTACCTCCAAGTTGGAAACATATATGGTCGACATTACGGGTAACCTCCGACTGGATTTGTTGTTGTAGCAACAGTTGTTGTAACGCCACTCAACTTAACTGAAGAACATTACTTGTGGAAAATACACATAAATACAAAAAATTTCTGCTAACAAAATTTCATGTAGCTTATTAGCTACAAATTATACACAGATTTAACTATTGTCTGATACCATATAAATAAATGCATATATTCCATTAAAAAAGAACATGACTATTGAATCGTCAATGAGACAAACTACACACGCAACAACCTTTGTACTGCATGCTAAAATTGTTCACAATGCGCGCAACAACCTTTGTACTGCACACTAAAATTGTTCACAACGCACGCAACAACCTTTGTACTGCACGCTAAAATTGTTCACAACTCGCGCAACAAACTTTGTACTATGTGCGATAACTATTACCAGTGCACGCGATGATATGAGCACCGTGCCATAATCTGTTACCATTACTACTAAAATCGATGAACAAATACATATAAACTTCGAATTATAAACAACATGAAAATCAAGATCACGCAATTATCCATACTAGTTAAAACATAAATGCAACTAATAAATTTCACCACAATAGCATATAATTCATTCTCATGCACATAGTAACGCACAACAATTAAACTCATAAATTAACACAGGAAAACAAATAAACACTTATCTTTTTAAAATGGTTGTGCAACCAATTGCTTAGGAAGGACGTTCCACCCAAACATAGACTTGTTGTTCCAAATATCAACAACAAGTCAACCTTGTGCTGGGGCTAGGAATCCACAAGAAAAGGGTGTCTCTCACTATCTACTCACAACTTAATATCCCACAACCCATTGCCATTCTCCTACAACTATTCCAAATTTCCCCCAGCTCTCTTCTTCTTGACCTTCCCAACCCAAGGAATGTACCCTTTCACTAATCTCAATCCATCAGGCATCCCATTCATTTTTCAGGGTCTCTCTGGCACAAGTAACTAGGAATCTCTCTATTTGGAACTCAAGGTAACTCACTGCCAGGAAAAATACCAACAACACCAACAAACACTTGTTGCTACAGTGCAACTCGCACAAGAGTTCACTCTTTAGGCTTGAAAACCTGGCTTTTCAATCTTCAGCTCCAAAGTTATCCAATATGCTCTAGTATGCTCCCGAATTTACCCAATATTCTTGCTCTATCTACAATTGTAACATCCCCATCTCCATGCTGGGAAATTCCACATATAAATTCTGAATTTTGATAGCAACAATTTTACTGTTATGTTCTATATATGAACAAATTTAAGCAAAATAACAATAATAATTTATAAACACAATTATAACAGAGATTCCATAAAATAAAACCCATAATTATACATAAAGTAAATAAAATAATCTCATGAAAGACACTTATCTCATGAAATAAACACCAACTGCGTGCATACCTTCCACATTCCTCCCATCCATAAACCAGACTGCTCATAATATCTATAGTGGGTCACCCCTAAGCTAGGGCTAAACTCTACTAGGACAAAGGGAGTTCTAAGCCAGTTTAAGGTCTCATAATTTGTAGAGGTGCCCAACTACTGCAACTAGCCTACAATCTCCCATTACCCACATGCATGTTCCACCTCAGGAAGTGTACCCCTTCTCTACTCAACAGTCCCTCGGTTGCCCCACTTCCCTTTCGGGGCTTCAACAATAGGATGGATAAGAAGTCTCAGAGACTTGTAGCTATTTCCCAATGCATGAGGGAACAATTCTGAGTAGTTTCTCACCCAGATAAAAGTACTCATGGGCTTGACAACCCGCCTCTTTGACATAAAGGCATGACAACCCGACTCTTCAACACACGGGCCTCACAACTCGCCTCTTTGACATACATGCTTGATAACTCACGTATTCAACCTGCAGTAATACCATGTACCTATGCCCATGGAAGTATATCCCCGTGCATGGTAACAATGATGAATGACTAATAGCCCAAAATATGGGGAATTGCAATATATTCCCAAATATATATATCTATATCTATATATCTATATATATATATCTATATCTATATATATATATATATATATATATATATATATATATATATATATATATATATATATATATATATATATATATATATGCGTGTGCCCTTTATGACACATGGAACTCAAGGAACTCCCCTGTCCCTACTTTAGAAACTTAGGATATATTCATATCCATAACTTTATCTTTAAGGACTAATAATATAATATTCCATTGGGATTAAGCCCCTTAGATTAGCCCATTTCATAGACTCTTATCCCCCTTTCCCTTGCTACTAGAGTTTAGCATCCCATACTCATTTGTGAGTCAATATGAAATAGTGATGTACTTTATTAATGATTTGAGTGTTTACATATTACAATAATAGGCTCATTGGCCATTAGTATCTAGGCTCTCCAACCTAATAATCACATAATCCTTCTGGCCTATAAGAACTTGGACCTATAAAATATATTTACATCTACAACTAGGGATTGACATGGGGTATTACACTAATGCTCTCTTTCCCTTCTCCCTTCTTGCTTCTCATGTAAATCTCAATGTGTAAAAACTGTGTGTAACTTCCCATACAAATTTCCTCTATTTTGGCTTACTTGCTTGACTTACACTCTTTCCCAAACTAATTGTACTCATCCCCCAACCCATGCTTTCCAATAACTAAGGGATGTGACTCTCACACCCACCCTCTTACATGATTTTAGTGATTGGGCTCTCATACACTCAAACAAAAAAATAGAAGTTATCCCCAATGATAATACAATTCAGGAAAATGGGTTGAATTGATAACCATAATTAATCTCCCCCTTGAACCCATCGTAGACACTCTCTTCTCTTGTGGAAAAATCAACCCCCAACTCTGTCCATATCCCCGAGGAGTTGGTATCACATGTTATTTATTTAAAAATAGAAAGTAAATTCACATATTACATTGCTTGGCCATAGCCACATTCATATATACATTATGTATTAATTAAACTGGGAATTATAATGGGCATGTTACAACTATCTTTTGAGAGCAACGATCAAATTCGTGACTCCAAGTGCCATCTTTCCTAGACCTGACTATGTAGGGGGAGTGGCAATGTGAATAGTTGGACTGGTCTATTGTCTTTTCGTATTGGCTAGGGTGGACCATGTTGAATATTGCATGAGATTAGCTGAGGGTTTTGTTTTTCATGGATCAACATTCCCTTGTTCAGGGCCAGACCCGAGGTTAAGAGGATTTTTAGAAGTAGAACTTGGGTATTGAGGTCATTTGGACAATGTGTTGTCCTTGGATCCCCTCTAGTGAGGATTATACATTGTTCATTTAGCTGCGTATCCTTGACCTGATTTCGATCTTGGTTGCACTTAGTGCATGTTTCTAGAGTGTCAATATCTTTGTCCAAGACTGGTTGTAAATGTGTCGGCCACTCAGATACCCCTTGTTGAATGTCCTCTTCTGTGATGTAGAAAGGAAGCAATGCCATTGTATCCCCATGGTCATTGCTGGGATAGATATAAATGTTATGAAAATTACATTTAAGCATAAGGTATCTAGCACACCTGTCAGTAATACTACGCGTGACGTGCATTTGCGAAGCAGTTTCCTGGATAAGTTACTAGTACTAGTTTTGAAAGACTTTTTCATTGTATTGTTGAATGAATGGGTCCCTTCTTATGTGCAATGGAAGGAATTGGGGAGGTACAAATACAGGGCCACTCCCAGTAGTTCATTCAAATCCCGGAGGGGGACTCTAGAGAACCACGATGAGGAACAACATAATCCAACTGTAGTGAAATTCCTTCCCAAAGTTATGGGCATCTAAGAAATCATCAATGGATCTCGAGGGTTGAATCCCTGTGAAATTTGTCTCCCTTTAATCCTGTACCACTAGTGGGGTCACCTATCTCACCACTAATGGAGCCACTTGCTACTCCTCATTTGTATCTCTGCTCCTCCTAGTCACAAAACTCATAGGCTGACCACTCATCCTATATAGGTTGCCGTCCTTAACTCCAAGAACCACTGCTATTATGAAGCTAGACCGTTTAGGCACAAGAAGTACCCATCCATATCGAAACAATACATGATATCCCTTACTCTCAATCTCTGATACCGAGAGGACACTTATCCTAAGTTTTGGAACCCACAACACATTCAACACCCTCAATATCTTTGCTAACTCCAATTGAAACGATACAGTACCAGATCCTCGTACTGAATGATTGGATCTCGTACCAAGCTCCACACATAAGTCTGAGCTAGCAGTGAGAGTGTCAAACAAATCTCTACAACCTGTCATATGGAAATATGCTTTGCTATCCACCAACCATCTCTCTCTGCTAGAGATAGTACTTGAAATCCCAGAGACCAACAAGATCTCCCTCTCGAACCTGTCTGCAACCTCATCAACCTCTGTTGCTGATGCCTGCTACCTTCTTCCTCTTCCCTTCCAGTGTGGACAATATGAAGAATAATGACCAAATTCATGGCACTCATAACATATGATCTTACTAATATCCTTCTTCTGTCTCGGCTTTGGATATGCTTCTCTCTCAAGAGAATCCCTTCTCTCCGATGGATTCTTTCTATCTGGAGAACCTCTTCTTCCCTTTCTAGTGTGGGCTGCAAGGGCCTGGTTCTCATCACTGCTACTCCTCACCACACCATACATATCATCCCTAGATGCTAACTGGGTCTCCTCTTGGATATAATCAATCCATAATATGTCAAAGTCTGGTAACCTATTGTTAAACCCTAAATAGTGGCACATTACCCCTTAATTGTGGTATATTACATTAGTATTGTTATTTTTTTTAGGTTGTCTTGGGTCCATTAGTTGTAATTGTACCTCCTAGTATCCTATATCTACCAAGGAGGCCTTTTCATTTGGAATCATTTTGTATTTGTAAATTTATGTGGTGTATAAGGAGGTTTCCCCTTCGAAGAGGCTTATTATCTGAAATTATCTCTTTGTCAAGGTGTTGAGTACTTATTCTAAGGTTTTTTTTTATTCTATTTTGATATTTGGTTCTTAACATTTGGTATCAGATCTCAAGGTCTTTGGGTTTCGCTGCTGCATCTGAGACACCTTGGAATTTTTGCTATAATTTTTTTTCTACGATGTTTCTGAAGGATCTCCTTGGAGTATATTTATTAGACAGATCAAGGTGCTTGGGGTTAAACTTTAAGCTCTCGAGACATTATACTTTCAAAGATATATCCTATGTAAGATAAGGTTCTGGAATCATCCTGAATTTAGTCGTAGTGGAATTTTTTCCATCCAATTTTTTCTGTGACGTTTCAGACCCTAAAACTTAGAGGATACTTAGAGAAATTTTGAATATAGATGTGATAATAATTTTATCTTCTAGGTCATCATGATTTTGTAGATATGCCCTTTGTAAGATAGGGTAGCTGGATGATCATATTAACTAGTCTCAAACATGTGTTCCAGGTAAAACAATTATATCATCTTCAATGAGTATCCAAATTAAGTGAGACTAGTTGCAATGTATATTGGATAGTCTTTATTATTTCTGGTGCAAGTTTTAGAATAAAATATTAGATATTGTGCTCTTGGAACGCTTTACAAGTACGCTCTCCTAGAAGGGAAAAAAATCAGCAAGGTGTGGGGAAGTTACCATAACTTCCAATTGGCACATCCAATTTTGATCAGACCTATGGCATTGCAGAGAAGATGTATTAGAGAACTACAAAACAAAATTTTCAGACCTAGAAGGGTCGAAATTTTGGAGATACAATAGAAGAAAGATTGTCTAGCAGAACCACCTTGAAATCAAGGCTTAAATGTGATACTTGGATAAAATGTCACCAAAAAAGGGAACTTATACACCACATAATCCTTCATACAATCCTACTAGGACTCTTGATGAAGGTGAATAAATGCGCAGGGACATAAATGATTTACAAAAGAAGACAATAAAAAAATATGAACTACAAGGGATGATGGATTCAACTGAAGCTAAGTTGGAGGCAATAATGGATACTAAGATGTATGGTTTAAAAAGGGATATCATGGAAGGATTGAAAAAATTCCTAATATAGAGGCCGCCTGAAAGTGAAAATGTATCCCATGAAATTCATGATGAGGACACAAGGAAGATGAATCAAGACTGGAGAAACTCCAACTTTGGGTTCAAGATCAACCACTTTCCTAAGATCGATATGAGGAAGTTTGATGGCAAGGATACAATCACATGGATACTTCAGATGGAGCAGTTATTTGATATACATGGTGTGACATGCACACAAAAGTTACAAATTTCTTCTTTATATTTAGAACCCAATGAATTTGTGTGGTATTGACAGTTTTTTTCTTGCAGATCACTTGTCACTTGGACAATTTTCATAGAAGATATGATAGCACACTATGAGGATACAAATAACAATACCTTCTTTATTCAGTTGATAAATCTCAAGCAAAAGGTTCAATTGCGTAGCACATTGAGAACTTCCAAAGATTGAATATAAAGGTAATGAATATTCCAGATGAGCACCTGATTGATGTATTCATAGGAACTTTAAAGGATAACATTCAACATGAGGTTCGCCTTTGGAAACTCAAATCATTGGAGAATGCATTAAGGGTGGAAAGAAATGTTGAAAGTAAAAATATGTCTATGGCTACTAGAAGGACCACTCCTAACATCTATCGAGAGAATAATGTTCTTCTAAAACACCTTAAACTGCAAGGTTGACACCTCAACAATTGGGGGAAAGAAAAGAAAAAGTTTTATGCTTTAATTGTGACAACAAGTACAGTAAGGGTGATCCGAATTTTAAGGGGGTATATGGTCTAAATTCAGATACAAAAGTCAAAAAGTTATAAAGATAATAGATTGTCAATGTGGATCAAGGAGATTCCCACCTCCTCATTAATTGATTAGTGTTGGCACATAGTCAGACCTAGGGTTCAACACTTCAACAACACACCAACAAAACCCTAACTACCTGCCCTTTTGGCAACACCTACGAAGCAAACGAAGTCTTAACCGAGGTAGAGGCAGGGGGGTTACAGGAATCAGGTGTATGTAACCAAGCTGGGACACATATATGTGATTATAGAACTTCACAAAGTACTTTAATAACACTTAGACGATGATATGCATTATTTCATTGGATTTTATTAACATCACATAATAAACCCTAATATGGTACAACGCAGAAACAACAAAGAGTAAATACTTCAACCACTTAGCACACAACACAGTGTTAGATCTAACATTCATTATTAAGAAAAGCACTAAGCATAATCAGATCTATCTATCATCTATAACAGTAAGGAAATAAGTAGATAAATAACATGAATAACACAACACAAATCACGCCAAAGACACAAGATGTACGTGGTTCACCCAAGTGTGGGGCTACGTCCACCAACTACTTTGTCTTCTTTATTATTCTTCAATCTCTTACATTCATCCGCTCTTGTGCACTAAACCATAGAGCCAACCTCACATCAGACAGGAGATCTGCGCACTGCACACCAGATCCTCCTTCTCAAAACTAGGTCAAGGCACGAACCCAACTCCTCTATCGAGAAAAAAGTCTTACATACACATTCTGTTGCATGAAGCAAATCATAACTACTTTCACTTAGACTCACAACTATAGACCCTTATATTACTTCTCCTTTTCTACAATACATTCTTACACTTATTTATACTTTTATAATTAGGTCTAACATGGGAGAACCCATGGGCTGACATCCCATAACCCATTACAAAAACCCTAATTAATCTCTTGCTAGGTTCACATACCCCGCAAAACAAGTGAGATCCACGATCTCAGCTCTGGCTGGGTGCTCCTTCCTCGATCACTGCCTTAAAGTCCAAAACATGGTCAAACCTGACCAAGATTTCCTCAAAACTTGGTCGAGGGCCAACATGCCCCCAACACTCACCTGTGATTCATCCCGAGTCACTCAGGTCTAGGCAACGCTTATTCGAAGGCCTCAAGATTCACTCTAGTTGCCTCGACTTGCTGCTTCGCCTGAGCCTCCTGCTTAGTGAGCTATTGGATCATCTATTCTGTAACAGGCCCTTCCAGGCCCTGTGCCAGGGAGCGGTCTGAAGCCTTCCTTGGGTAAAATTTATGAGGGTCAGGTCCCTTCATGCTTAATCCTATAATCAAGTGGATCAACGTCAGATCCACAGTAATACACCGGTCAAGCCACAAGTATCCTCCATGGTAGCATGACAAGAGGAGTTTAACGAAAGCGTTAACCTCCTAGTGATGACCAAAATGGGGAATCTTCATCACATTAAGTATCATGGACTACGCCAACTCCTTAATCCATGGATGGGAGACCAGGCGAGGCTTCTTTCCAGTGGTCTTCGTCAAGTATCTATGGGGTGTGAGCATCACATAGTTTTTTCTGTCGTTGAGATTGAAATCATTTTTCTTTAGTAGCGAGATTTGTCCCAACTAACTCCCCACTACGCCTATTCCTTTCAGAATGTACGCAGTGATCAAAATGTATTCATAGTCTTGTGGAACACTGTCGCGATTAACTGCTCCAGCCAAAGGCGGGATATACTATGGTAATATCAATGGGATCTACTTCGCATTAGCCAGATCACCACAATACTTACTTCATTGCTCAGTCGCGGGGTTGACACGGCCAGAATGAAATCCAGTTGAAGGGGAAGCTTGCAGTCCCCTAGTCGACGACATCTGTACACCTTCAAACATAGCTCTATCATCCATGAACTTCTTAAGAACCTCTTCGACGAACTTCTCTAACTCAGTGGGTTCGCATGACACTCTCAATTTTAACTAGACAAGCCGGGTAGGCGAACAAACAGGTGGGGTAAACAACAGATGGTGATGTTTGATAACACAACTCGACACACAATCACTTCTATTCTTGTCTCAAATAATCATGGGTGGCAAAAAGTGGTCCCGACGCAGTGTCTGATGGGTTAAATAAGCGAGCGTCGTAACAAATTCCTCCAACAGGAAGGAATGCTTTCATTAATGCGAATTTGTCTGTTATGGCGTGGTCTCAATGTCCAACGAAGGTCTATCCGCCTATAAATGCATTTCCTAGTTGTTCTGAAGTGTCATTCTAACGGTCGAGGTGCCTCCAATGGTCATATAGCTTCGCTAGGGTGAAGTCCCATTCTGCCCGGTCCTACTGTTCTAACGATGTTCAAATCCTGCAAACCTACCTCTCGTGAAGTCTTCCATCTGTTCTCTGTAGCTTCCTGTAACTTTTCTAACTTGAATTTCTTTTTACTGAGCTTCCTTGTCTTCTTTCCTGTGATTTGAGTTCCTCTAACTATTTCTAGAATCCTCTTTCCATTCTTATTCTTATCTTGTCTTAGCGTAGTGACTTCACACTGCTGTTGTGCTCTCAAAGGGTTCAAAGTTAGTATCCCTTCTCTTATTAATTCCTGGGTGGATATTCTTATTTCTTGCATGGATAGGTCCTTCAAACCTTCTTACATTCTTTCAACTTCGAAAACTAATTCTCTTTCCCTCTGTTTCTTCGATTTATCTTCTCATTCTTCTATCAGTCGATCTATTTTTCTAGCTATGAAATCCCTTATTTCTTGCTTTTTCTTTTCTATAGCTTCTTCCGCTGCTTTCCTTATGATCTGATCTTTTTCAATCCAAGGCTTTCCTAACAAAAGTGGGAAAGGGGCAATGTTGTCAACAAACTTAATGGCTTCAAATTCCTCTTCAGTCGATGTTCCATGAACAATAATAGGTATATTAGTAAATCTTCCACATAGGGTTATCATATTTCCTTTAAACAAGCCTATCCTTCCCAATGAAGGTACCACAACAGGCTTTCCCAAAATTTCCCAAGTTTCTTTTGTCATAGTATTTACTTCCGTTTCTTCATCCAAGACACAGTCTATGTCGAAGTCTCCTATTCTTGTACTTATGCGCTGTTTTTCTTTCATGATCTCTGGTAAACTGACATCTTTGTGATCATTCATCATTTCTTTCAATTGTAATAACATAGTCTGAGCTTTCTTTGATTCTTTCTCTTTGTGATTCTCTAACATTCTCTTAGTCTCTTGATAGTTTTCTTGTCTCATGTTCATCCTTTCAACTTTAGTAATCATTCTTGGACAATCCTCAACTTCATGAACAACAATTTTACAACAAAGACAAATAGGACCTGTAATAGGGTATTCCTTAGCAATATGTCCTGGTCTTCTGTAGTTATAACACAAGGTTAATCCTATTTTTCTCTTAAGCATTCCCCAACCTCTTCTATACTACGCACTAGGATCACAGTGTTGGATCTACAAGCTGCAAAAATTCTTTCTAGGTTCCTGCATCCACTTATTAGTCCAAAAATTCTTTCTATGCATAGGAATAACATATCTTTCTTCATTTCTATTAGTTTTACTTAGATCAACTCTTTCTTCCAACTGTGCCCTATCTTTCAAACTAGGACATAATCTATTAAACATACTTAAATTCATGCTTTTCGAAACAAATTTTTTCACTTATCTTACTCTTATCAAAGAACAAAGCTTTACCTCTTTTAAGATCTTACCTCTTTTATTTAGATCATATTTATTTCTTAGCACATATCTTCACAAGCCAAGTAGAGTACTACGCACTTCAGCAACAGATCTATGCACATAGCTTCTCTTTTCTTTACTCCAGTTCCCAACAATCACAGTTTCAGGTCCCGACAACAGAACCATTTGTTGGCACAGGGGCAGATCCAGGGTTCAACGCTTCAACAACGCACCAACAAAACCCTAACTACCGACCCTTTTGGCAACAACTGCGAAGCAGGAGAAGTCTCACCCGAGGTAGAGGTAGGGGGGGTTACAAGACTCGGGTGTCTGTAACCAAGCTGGGACACAGATCTATGATTATAACACTTCACAAAGTACTTTAATAACACTTAGACGATGATATGCATTAATTAATTGTCTTTTATTAACATCGCAGAATAAACCCTAATATGGTACAACGCAGAAAAAACAAAGAGTAAATAATTCGACCACTTAGCACACAATGCCGAGTTATATCTAACATTCATTCTTAAGCAAAGCACTAAGCATCATTAGATCTATCTATCATATATAACAGTAAGGCAATAAGCATATAAATAACATGAATAACAAAACTCAAAGCACGCCAAAGACACAAGATGTACGTGGTTCACCCCAGTGTGGGGCTACGTCCACCAACTGCTTCGTCTTCTTTATTATTCTTCAATATATTACATTCATTCACTCCTGTGCACTAAGCCACAGATCCAACCTTGCACTAGACAGGAGATCTGTGCACTAGATCCTCCTTCTCAAAACTAGGTCAAGGCATAAAGCCAACTCCTCTATCGAGCAAAAATCCTTACATACACGTTTTGTTGCACGAAGCAACTTAGAACTACTTGCACTTAGCGTCACAACTATAGACCCTTATATCACTTCTCCTTTTCTACAATACATTCTTACACTTATTTATACTTTTAAAATTAGGTCTAACATGGGAGAACCCATGGGCTGACATCCCATAACCCATTACAAAAACCCTAATGAACCCCTTGTTGGGTCCACATAGCCCGCAAAACAAGTGAGATCCGTGATCTCAGCTCTACCTGGGCGTTCCTTCCTTGATCACTGCGTCGAAGTCCAAAACGTGGTCAAACCTGACCAAGATTTACTCAAAACTTGGTCAAGGGCCAACAATTGGGCTAACATGTTACCCATAAGGGTCAAAAGGAGTCTCACCTCTCCATTATTGTATCGGGTTTTATTTTCCAATACTTAGTTAGTTGGGTAGTTGGAGCTATTATTATAATAATAGAGACGCATTTAATGAACTCTTTCCATTATTGGATTGGGTTTTATTTTCCACTACTTAGTTAGTTGGGTAGTTAGATCTATTATACTAATAATAGAGACTCATTTAATGAGATCTTTTTGACTTTGTCCAATGGACCATTTTGTAATGCTATATAAAGGCCTAACAAGCCTTCTCATAATATCAAGTTACTCATTTTGGTTTCTCTCATATTTTCTATTTTGTGAGATTCATTAGCTCTGAGTGATTTACTAGTAGTTAGTTTTAGAGGTGAGACTCTTCTTTGAGCCTCACCTCCCAAGTACTTCATTTACATGTTTTTTTTGTGCATGCTTCTTTTTATGCAAGATTGACATTTCTAAGCTCCTTCTCTCTCGGCATTCAATCCATCCAGATCTCAATCCCTGAGATCCAAATCAGTGGTATCAGAGCAGGTTCGCTCTCCATCGGGACAAGGGTTTGAAGCATGTTGCGGGTTCAAACATTTGCAGCAATCACCAACCTCCTTTTGGTACTATCAGAATCCATTTTCCGGGCCATACACTGTAAGCATCACAGTTGGTCCATGGGCACTACAAGGATTTTGTTTTACCCTCGGATCTTCATTCACCATTACAAGGAGAACCATACATGGATTCACTACATCCATACATGGATTCACTACATCTATACATGGATCCACTACATCCATTGGTCTGCAACATTTTCAACAAATTTTCATGGTGTCCATGCTTCCCATGGAGGTTCCACAACCTCTACAACAACCCATGCTTCTCTACAAACCATTGACACCCTTTGTGGTCCTCTACACTAAGACAACTTCAAAGAGGTGATGCGACCTCTACACAACATTTCAGAGGATATTCCATATCTCATTGGAAAAATCTCTTCAATATCTCAAATGGGTATTTTGCGGAATCTCATTTGGCTTTCTGGGGTTTGAGAGATATCAGAGATTGAATTTCAGCATGTATTTGACCCAAGGAGGTTGTGCGTACCACCATATTCAATGGTCCTTTTGTCCCTACTTAGGAAAATACAGAAGGAGTTCCACATATTTATGGAAATATCTCTTCAATATCTCAAATGGGTATTTCATGGAATCACATTTGGCTTCCTGGTTTGAGATATATCATCGATTTAATCTCATAATGTTTTTGACCCAGGGTGGTTGCGCATACCACCATCTTCAAAGGCATTTTTCTCCTTGCTCAGGAAACTATAGAAGAAGTTCCACATATGGATGGAAATAAATCTTCAGTATCTCAAATGGGTCTTCGGAGGAATTTGATTTCATCGTCTGTAGCGTAATTTATGAATAGGTTTGCAAAAGGATGTTCACAACCCCCAAAGTCATGCTTTTCCCATATTATTTTTTTAAATTTTGGGATTTTTTTTTTCTACCCATGTACAATGCTATTGTCAACTAGGTTATGGGTCAAACACAAACCCATGGTTATGGGTCAACCACACAAAACCCTTCTCTTCATTGGGTATTTTCACATTGTAATCATAATGGTGTGATAATGAGGTTTCTTTTTTTAGCATGGGTGAAATGATGGGGACCATCATTTTCTAAGGGGGGAGGAATGATCCGAATTTTAAGGGGGTTTATGGTCTAAATTCAGATACAAAAGTTATAAAGTTATAAAGCTAATAGATTTTCAATGTGGATCAAGGAGATGCCCACCTCCTCATTAATTAATTGGGATAACATGTTGCCCATAAGGGTCAAAGAGAGTCTCACCTCTCCATTATTGTATTGGGTTTTATTTTCCACTACTTAGTTAGTTGGGTAGTTAGATCTATTATTATAATAATAGAGACACATTTAATGAGCTCTTTCCATTATTGGATTGGGTTTTATTTTCCACTACTTAGTTAGTTGGGTAGTTATATCTATTATACTAATAATAGAGACTCATTTAATGAGCTATTTCTTACTTTGTCCAATGGACCATTTTGTAATTCTATATAAAGGCCTAGCAAGCCTTCTCATAATATCAAGTTACTCATTTTGGTTTCTCTCATATTTTCTATTTTGTGAGATTCATTAGTTCTGAGTGATTTACTAGTAGTTAGTTTTAGAGGTGAGGCTCTTCTTTGAGCCTCACCTCCCAAGTACTTCATTTACATGTTGTTTTTGTCCATGCTTATTTTTATGCAAGATTGACATTTCTAAGCTCCTCCTCTCTCGACATTCAATCCATCCAGATCTCATCCCACGAGATCCGAATCAAAAGGTACATAAGTGTGGTGAGAAGAAATTATTCTACATATATTGTGAAGAGGAAGAAGAACAAGAACAAGAACAATAACAAGAACCATCTCAAGATGAAAACGTAGAAGATATTTCTTCTGAAGAGTTGACTCCCACGATATCATGTAATGCATTGGATGGAATTAGCACTCCTCAAACCCTCAAGATCGAAGGATATATCAAAAAGAAAAAGGTGATAGTCCTAATTGATTATTGTAGTACTCATAATTTTATTCACTATAGATTAGCCAAATCTCTCAATTGATTTATATATCCAATGCTAGAGTTTCAAGTAATGGTTGCAAATGGAGGAACTATCAATTTCTCAGGAAAATTCCATTAGATCAATCTTACTATGGGGAATATGTAATGAATAGTCCAATGATTTCTATACCCATGGGTGGTGTTTATGTCGTACTAGGAGTCCAATGGTTACAATCATTAGGAACAATGGATTTTAATTTTCAAGAACTTTTCATGAAATTTTTATTGGAAGGAAAAGAAATTGAGTTAAGGGGTATCACAAGGAAACCCAGTAAGGTGATAACCTCTAATGGCACGACAAAATTATTGAAAAAGGGGCATCGAGGTGTAATTGTACAAATAGGCTCACTAGATGTTCAAACATCTAAACCATCTATTCCCCTATATCTCCAAGGGATATTTGATAAGCATTCCAAAGTATTTGAAGATATTCCCAGAGGTCTTCAACCCACTCGAAATTATGATCATGCTATTCACCTAATTCATGGGAGTGTTCTTCCTAACATCGGGCCATTATGAATTTTTGGTCATGCCTTTTGGCCTTACAAATGCACCATCCACATTCCAAGGGTTGATGAATTCCATTTTCAATCCCTTCCTTCAAAAATTTGTGTTAGTATTTTTTGATGATATACTAATCTATAACAAGTCTTGGGAGGATCATGTTTGACATGTTGACAAGGTGCTACAACTACTAAAGGAGCAACAACTGTATGCCAAACCATCCAAATGTTTGTTTGGGGTGAAGGAGGTAGATTATTTGGGTCATATTGTATCTCATGAAGGTGTCAAGGTAGATCCTAACAAGATTAAGGCCATGATGGACTGGACGATTCCCAAAACATTGAAAAATATTAGAGGATTTTTGGGTTTGACAAGTTAAAACCGCAAGTTTGTTTAGAACTATGGAAGAATAGTAGCACCTTTAACAACATTAACTAAGAAGGATGCATTTTCATGGACTCCAGAGGAAAATCAATATTTTGAACACCTTAAATAGACGATGTGCAAATATCCTGTCTTGACCACACCAGACTTCAAAAAAACATTTATTGTGGAATGCGATGCCTCGAGAAATGGCATTGGTGCTGTTCTAATGTAAGAAGGAAGACCCCTTGTTTTGAAATTCGTCCATTTAAGGGAAAGGACTTACACAAACCCATTTATGAGAAGGAAATGATGGCAATACTACATGCATGAAATAAATGGTGCCCTTACCTAATAGGTAGGCACTTCAAGGTCAAAACATATCGTGATAGTCTTAAATACTTCTTGGAACAAAGACTATCTTCAGAAGAACAAAAAAATTGGGTGACCAAGATATTGGGTTATGATTTTGAAATCATTTACAAAAAAGGGAAGCAAAATGTTGTGGCAGATGCACTCTCAAGAAAGGATGAATATGTTGAGGCCTTTCTCTATGCTATATTGATCATCCAACCCGATTGGATAATAGAAGCAGGGGATGAATGGAAGAATGACGTAAATGTGTGGACTCTCATTCAAAGGTTGCAACAGGATTCCAATGCATTAGATACATTTACATGGAAACATGATTCACTATGGTATAAATATCTCTTATATTTATGTAAGAACTCATAAATCAAACAAAATGTACTCTTGGATTGCACACCTTTCCAGTAGGAGGGAATTCAATATTTTTGAAAACCTACCATAGGGTCAAGAGGGAATTTTTTTGGGATGGATTTAAAATTGATGTTCAAATGTTTGTGGCAGAATGTTTGGTTTTCCAACAAAATAAAGTGGAAACAATTAATACCCCAGGTCTTTTAGAACCATTAACCATCCCAAGTCAATGCTGGGAAGAGGTTTCCATGGATTTCATCACAGAGTTACCAAATTCTGAAGGAAAGAGTGTCATCATGGTGATTGTTGATAGACTGACCAAGTATACACACTTTTTTGCACTCTCACATCCTTTCAAATCCAGGATAGTTGGCATTGCATTCATGGAGACAATTCAAAAGCCCCTACATGGAAGCCCAAAGATTATTGTAAGTGACAGAGATCCCATCTTCAATGGACATTTTTGGACATAATTATTTTCTTGTTTGGGTACTCAATTTTCTCATAGCTCATCTTATCATCCTCAATCTGATGGACAAACTGCGATAATGAACAAATTTATGGAAGGATACCTTCCTTGCTTTATCTATGATAAGCAAACACAATGGTTAAAGTGGTTACCCTTGGCAGAATGGTGGTATAACACTTCCTTTCATACTGCAACAAAAATGACACCATTTATGGCACTCTATGGATATCACCCACCTTCCATCACTTCTTCTATAAAAGAAAAATCTAAGGTTCAAGCAATGGAATATCACATCGAGCATCAACAACAGGTTCTCCAACTCTTAAAGGACAACCTAATCATGGCATAAAATCGCATGAAACAACAAGCATATCAACATCGTAGTGAAATAAGTTTTGAATTAGGGGAATTGGTATTTTTAAGACTCCAACCATACAAACAGATGTCCCTCAAGCAAGCTAAGAAGGATAATAAATTATCACCAAAGTACTATGGCCCTTATAAGGTGTTTCAAAAGATTGGTACTATGGAATATAAATTGGAGTTTCTTGCATCTTTTGGAGTACACCTAGTTTTCCATGTTTCATTCTTAAAGAAGGTTATAGGTGACAAGATCCCAGTTCAAACTATATTTCTAGAACTTGACGAGGAGGGAAAAATAATATTGGAGCCTAAAGCTATCACTGACACAAGAATTCACCAGCTGCAGAATAGATCCATTTCAGAGTATCTCATTAAGTGGAGGAAACTACCTGTTGAATATTCCACGTCGGAAGATGAGTCTTTTATACATAATCATCCATAATTACTCAAGCGTTGCAGAAAACACTTGACTGAAGGGGAGGGGCATGTTAAGACCTAAATAGTGGCACATTACCCCTTATTTGGGGCATATTACATTAGTATTGTTATTTTATTTATGTCAGCTTGGGTCCATTAGTTGTAATTGTACCTCCTAGTCTCCTATATATACCAAGGACACCTTTTCATTTGGAATCATCTTGTATTTGTAAATTTATGTGGTGATTAAGGAGGTTTCCCCCTCGAAGAGGCTTATTATCTGAAATTCTCTCTTTGTCAAGGTGTTGAGTACTTATTCTAAGGTTTTTTAATGCTATTTTGATATTTAGTTCTTAACACTTATCTCGTGCATAGATCCCCTACACAAATGGTTCCCAGGACTTGGGAAGACCTCTTAGCGCTACATTCACCAACTCAACATACTGCAGTGTCTCACCAATATCTATGAGATGATTATCACAGATCTAAGTAATATTCATAAGATAAATTATTGGTCGTGGAGCCTGATTATCTTCATGTTTCATAGGTCTTTGTCTTCAACCGTGTTTATACCCCGTGAAGACTGTACACCCTAGAATATTTTACACCCCTCCACGAATGGGGGGGGGGTTGTAGAGGGGGGCTTTCCCTCCCTGCGGGGTCCAGGGGAAAGCGGGCCCTTGAAGGAAAAATTGCCGTGCAAATGTATATTTTAATTTCATAGTAAATCTGGATTGTTCATTATAAGGTCACAAATATGAAAGTAGATGTTATGTTAGGTTTTTTTTCCCTAGAAGGAAACCCTCTTTTATGAGGGAAATGTATTGCGGCTATGTATCATTGCGAATATTGTATTTTGAGTGAGGAGATTGTGAGAAAAAGAAGAGGAAGTTACAACGGGTGTGTTGTAGGTTGTATCCCTTTATTTTGCTGGATAATAAAAAGGAAGGACCTGGAAATTTCTCTGGTGGGCATAGCCCACACTCCGTGAACCACATATATATGTGTCTCTATTGTATTGTTTATCTTTTGTGTTTTATTTCTGCATTTGTTTTTATTTTATTGCTCAATGATCTTTTTTTTCTAAAAACTGGTATTAGAGCGAAAAGTAATTTGCTGGAAAAGAGGGTTCCTGGTTCAAGTGGGAGAAATGGTGGAAGATAGAAAGTTTAGGGTCGAGAAATTTAACGACCAAAACTACCAATTATGGAAGATGCAGATGGAAGATTATTTATATCAAAAGGATATATTCCAAACATTCAGTGGAATAACAAAGAAGTTGACGACCATGAAGGATGAAGAATGAGAGGTTCTAGACAAAAAGGCACTAGGAACGATACGACTGAGCCTGACATCGTCAGTGACTTTCAATATTTTGAAAGAAAATATAACGAAGGAGATGATGGACACATTGGCTAAATTGTATGAAAATCCCTCGGTGTCCAACAAGGTATTTCTAATGAAGAGATTATTTAATATGAAGATGTAAGAAGGTGGGTCTATTGTAGATCATTTACATGATTTTAATACAATTACTAATCAACTAAGTTCTGTAAAAGTGGACTTTGATGATGAGGTTAGGGCTCTTCTAATCTTGTGCTCATTGCCATAAATCTGGAACGACTTGGTCATGGATGTAAGTAACTATGTCTTTGGTTCAAACACTTTAAAATTTGATGATGTTGTTGGTGTTATCATTAGTGAGGAAATGCGACAGAAAAGCACATGTGAGACATGAGGTAATGCCTTAAACATGGAGAACAAGGGAAGAAAAAAGGATAAAGGAAAGGGATCAGGGAATCGAGGGAATTATAGGAAGGGTAGATCCAAATCCAGACTGGGAAAGATGGAGCAATGGAATTGTGGGAAGAAATGACATATGAGGAAAGACTGCAAAGCTCCAAAGAAACAAAGAAATGGACAACAGGAGAAAAATCAAGAAGCAAATGTAACAGGTGATGTGTTACAAGATGCTTTGATTCTTTCTGTAGATAATATTTTTGAGTCTTGGGTAGTAGATTCAAGGGCTTCATTTCATGCCACACCCCATAAGAAACATTTTCTAGATTATGTTCAAGGTGATTTTGGACAAGTTCATTTGGGTGATGATGCACCATGGAAAATTGTTGGAATGGGAAAGGTAAAAGTAAAGCAAAGGAATGGAAACCCGTGGTTGTTGAAAGAGGTAAGACATGTTCCAGATCTAAAGAAAAATCTAATTTCAACAGGGCAATTGGAAAGTGAAGGTTGTATATTTATATTTACAGATAAGGCGTGGAAGGTCACCAAAGGATCACCAGTGATAACAAAATGAGAGAAGGTAGGTACATTGTATTTATGCACTGGTAACATTGATTCTTATATCTCTTTAGATTCTACATGAGTGGATACAACATTGTGGAATCATAAGCTTGGACATATGAGTGAGAAGGGGATGCAGATACTTCACAAAATAATTTTTTTGCGAGATAATAAACAAATTGATTTGGATTTCTGTGAGCATTGTGTTTATGGAAAACATAAGAGAGTCGGATTTCTCAGAGTCAGAAAAGAAAAGAAGAGTTAAAGGTTAGAGATTGTGCATACATATGTATGGATACCAACTCAGGTATCATCTATTGGTGACTCTCGTTATTATGTTACTTTTATTGATGATGGAACTAGAAAAACTTGGGTTTATTGCATTCGACAAAAATCTGATGTTTTTGATACTTTTAAGAAATGGAAAGCTTTAGTTGAGAATGAGACAAGAAAAATGTTGAAGTGTCTAAGATAAGAAAATGGAGGTGAATATTGTAGCAAGGAGTTTGATGATTATTGTTCATACCATGAGATTCGTAGAGAGAAGACATTTCCAGGAACACCACAAGAAAATGGTGTGTCAAAAAGGATGAACATGACAATCATCGAGCATGCAAGAAGTATGAGATTGCATGTTGGGTTGCCCTTATAGTTATGGTCAAATGTTGTAGATACTGTTTTTTACCTAATAAACATAGGACCTTAAATCTCTTTGAATGGTGGAATTCCAGAGGAGGCATGGACAGGTAAAAAGGTAAACTATTCTTTTTTGAAGACTTTCAGTTGTGAAACATTTGTCCATATTGATAAAGAAAATAGAACAAAGCTTGAGGAAAAATACAAGAAGTGTACAAATATGATAAAATCATTAGGAGTAGATATGTCATATTCAATGATAAGGTCATGTACAAAGATCAGTTGCAGGGAAGAATACAAGAAAAATAAAAATCAGAATACACAGTGCTTGATGAGATCACTGAAAAAGAAATTCCAAAGGTACCCGAAAATAAAAATGTACAACAACATGAGCAACAGGTACCTCAAACTCCTACAAGTGTTGTTAGAATATCTACTAGGTTAAGTAGATATCCATAACAATACTCTCCTTCATTGTATTATTTATTGTTGACTGATTCTGGTGAACTAGAATGTTATGAAGAGGCAATGCAGGTAGACACTAAAAAGAAGTGGGAGCAAGGCATGAAAGAGGAAATGGATTCCTTAGTAAATAAAAAAATTGGGAATTGGTTCAATTACCTACAGAGAAAAGATAATTGTAGAATAAATGGGTTTACAAGTTGAAGGAAAAACATGGAGGAAAAAAGCGGTACAAAGCTAGACTTCTTGTAAAGGGGTTTGCACAAAAAAAGGTATAGATTTTGATGAAATATTTTCTCTTGTTTTTAGAATGAATTCAATTAGGACTATTTTAAGTCTCGTGGAAGTAGAAGATTTTCATCTTGAACTATTAGATGTAATTTTTTTTTTCTCCACGGGGATTTGGAGGAAGAGATTTATATGCAGCAACCATAGGGGTATGAGGTCAAAGGGAAGGAGAATTTGGTATGCAGGTTGAAGAAGACCTTGTATGGCCTAAAGCAAGTTCCAAGGCAGTGGTATTTGAAGTTTGATAGGTTTATCACAAAACAAGGTTATAACAGATGTCATTCTGATCACCATGTTTATTTTAAAAGGCTAGAAAATGGAAGCTATATTATCTTGCTATTGTATGTAGATGACATGCTTGTTGCAGGGTCTAATATTCATGATATAAATGTGCTCAAGAAGAAACTAGATAATTCATTTGTGATTAAGGATTTGGGTGTTGCAAAGAAAATCCTTGGTATGAGAATAACAAGAGACAGGAAAAATCACAAATTGACATTGTCTCAGGGTGAGTAAATAGAGAAGGTGTTGGAGAGGTTTAGAATGAAGAATGCAAAACTAGTTAGTACACCTTTGGCCAGCCATTTCAAATTAATGAAGAAAATGTGTCCCAAGAAACATGAGGAAATAGAATACATGTCGAGGGTCCCTTATTCATCAATAGTTGATAGCTTGATGCATGCGATGGTTTGCACAAGACCGGATATTGCACATGCAGTGGGAGTTGTGAGAAGATATATGAACAATGCAGGTAAGGAACATTGGGAGGCAGAAAAATGGATTTTGATGTATTTGAGAGGTACTAATACTCATGCATTATGTTTTGGAGGTTCAAACACTGTTCTACAGGGATATGTCGATTCATATATGGAAGGTGATAACGATAGCAGGAGTAGCACCACAAGGTATGTTTTTACTTTAGGTGGAACACCAATAAGTTGGATTTCAAAACTACAAAAGGCTGTTTCACTTTCAACAACAAAAGTAGAGTATGTTACTGCTACAAAGGCTAGTAAAGAAATGATTTGGTTACAAAGGTTTATGAAGGAATTGGGAAATAAGTAGGAGAATAACAGGTTATACTGTGAAAGTGAGAGTTCCATTCATCTTGAAAATAACTCAACCTTCCATTCAAATACTAAGAATATACAACTCATGTATCATTTCATATGATACGTCTTGGAAGACGAACATTTGAAGTTGGAAAAGATACATACTAGCCAGAATCCTGCAGACATGTTAACAAAGGGAGTAACCAGGGAGAAACTAAGTTCCTTCTCAGTTTTACTTGGTATTCAAGCATGAAGGTGAAGATGCAAAATTTTCCATGTCCAAGAAGAATCATAGTCCAATAGACACAACAACGGTGGAGTTGTTGAGATCAATCTCCAAGTGGGAGATTATTGGTTGTGGAGCCTGATTATCTT
>ML777615.1:79864-98323 GCA_009831015.1 Picea engelmannii
TAGCAAAATTTCCCTTTGTTTAAATCACCAAGCTTCCTAGCAAAATTTCCCTTTGTTTAAATCACCAAGCTTCCTAGCACTAGTGTATACTCACTTATGCTAACTCCATTCTTCTATTATGATAGAATGATATGTCGCAATCCTTGGGGGTAACCATATAATCCCCTCCAAAATTCAACATAAAATTAGGCTTTCCTTGTGGGTGTGAAGCCCAAACAAAATCCCACAAAGTCCATCACCAAACCCATGAAGACCTCACTCAAATCCAAGGGAGTTTTCACCAAACCGAATGAATAATCTTGTGCCAATGAATATTCCCACATGCCTGACACCTTGGCCTCTTGTGCGAATACCTCCCAAAGATACAAAAATTAACAAATCTCCTTGGTATATATAGCACATGCGTGATACCTTGGCCTCTTGTGCGAATACCTCTCGAAGATACAAAAAAAATAGATCTCCTTGGTATATATATATATATATACCTCCCGAAGCTACAAAAATTAACATATCTCCTTGGTATACACACACACACACACACACACACACACACACACACACACATATTAGAAAAAGGGTACAATTATCCCCTCCAACTCCTCATTCTTCAATTTCTCTAAGGTAGATGGGAATTGGGATGATACTGATAAAATTGTCATCTATCTTTGTATTTTTCTAAGGATAATCTCTAGATCGACATTACTTTTGATCATATACCCTTCCATCTGAATTTCCTTTCTAATATATATATATATATACCCTGGATGGGGTGCCACTTGGACAACGTCAGCAGACACATGGAACCAACAAACAGGGGAGTTATTAACCTCGACTGCCAGCCCACAACCCATAACCACCGCATGGATCACACCCTACAGATAGTAATGGTAGTGTTCCTGGACAACCAGGGAGGGTTAAAGGACATTTGAGCAACCTAGACCAGGCGTACCAGGCCAAGGGTGGCTGTCAAATCGAATTTGATGGCTAGGGGAGCTGTCAAATCACAGGGGCATGGTAATAAGTGAGAAATTTATCTGGTGCATTCATCCTTTCTCCCTCCACCCTGGCTCATTCTCTCCGGCTCCTCTGAGCATTTCTTCATCGTCGTCCTCTGTGTATTTTTCTTGGTATCTCTCTCCCCTTACCCTCCCATCACCCCACTCCTTAGCTCCCCCGCCCTCTGCTATTATGTTGGCTTCACTGCTCCTTTGCTCTATCTGGTGAATTTTCACCACTCGCTTGGCCCCCACAATATTCTTCTCTGCAAATTCACCGGCGCCTCCCTACTCTCGGCCCTTTCAATCTTTCCCAAGAACCTTCTCACCGCCTCCTTGTCCTCAGCTCAAGGCCTCCACTCTTTTCCCAACATGCCTAGAGAAAGAGGGAAATCTAAGAGGTGTGTACAATACTAAAACGCCCTCTCCAGGTGTAACATACTTTCCCCATCCAAATTAGCTCTCATTTCCCAGTTTTCTAGCCCAAGGCACAACAACCAGGGGTCGTTGGAGGCGCCTCTGTCCTTCCCACACCTAGGCCATAACTTCATCCCAGTTAAGGAGGAAGTGCCACCTTCGTGTGCACGCATTCTTGCAAATCCTCAGGACCCATATTATGGATATGGAAATTGCATGGTGGAGGAGGAAATCCCCCTGAGATGGCATGTGGAGGAAAACACAGTGGTTTCCAGTGAGGAAAAGGAGGAGGATCAACCCCAACAATTAGCAAATTTCCGCACATAGGAGCACCTCCAAATTATCTTTGAAATCTAACAAAAACAAGATGATTAGATGCACTCTCAGCGCATCCTCAACCAAATAATGGACATTCTGTTCGACGCACTAGAAGACGCTCCTGCATGGACTTGATGCCCAACATGCGACCAACAGTTCACCCCTGTCTACAACATCCATGGACAACCAGGCTCGTCAATGGAGTAAAGTCTCCAAGTTTCTGTTCTTTGTTCAATCTAGTTATAGGCTTAAATTTTTAGTTTATACCAGTAGCAGACTAGATGGTCATAAAGGCCACCCATACACTGTGCATACAGTTTTGTTCATAGATGGTCCTAGAGGCCACCAGAATACTGTTAAGTCACTCGAAGGTATAATTTTGTTAAGTCAGTTTTGTTCAAACAATTTTAGTTCATATGGTGACGTGTCAGGCCTGGAACATCTAAGGGCCACCTGTTATGGTTTCCCTTCTGTGGCAGAACAAGTGGCTCACACTTGGCAATGTATGAAAAACATATATTATTAATACAAGGATCCTATTTTTATTTAATATATATATGGATAAATCATTCTATCATTCTATTAAATATATAATTATAACAAAAGTTTGGTCTTACCAACGAAGAAAATTTGAATGAGTTGACAAAATCCAAACTGGCCTCAAATACAAATTGGATTTAGAGACCAAAGAATTATTCTTCATTGGCTATATGATTTATCCATAATGACATATCATATATATATTATATATATTAAATATATAAACAAGATCCTTTATAATTTATCCATATATATATTAAATAAAAATATATATATTCTTGGGATATATATATGTGTGTGTGTGTGATATATATAAGACAAAGGGTACAATTATCCCCTCCGATTCCTCATTCTTCAATTTCTCTAAGGTAGATGGGACTTGGGATGATACTGATAACATTTTCATCTGTCTTTGTATTTTTCCAAGGATAATCTCTAGATCGACATTACTTTCGATCATATACCCTTCCATCTCAGTTTCCTTTATAATTGCATCATCTAATGTATTTATTTTTGAATCCCTTGATTCGTAATTGACATTCGATGGCATTACATTTTTGAAGCATCCAAAGATGACTAGTTCATTAGGACCTTCCCCTGGAATTTGGTGCAAAGTCTTGAAAAATCGGGCATTGAAATCTATGCTTTTTTCATTCTTTTGAAGATGGATTTGAATGAATTGTATAATAAGTGTTTGATAGGCATTGGCTGACGTGAATTTATATATAAACACATCTTCCATATCATCGAAATAAAAAATTGTATTTTCTGAAAGAGAAAAGTATTGGTCATAAGTTGGACCTATTAAAGTTTGGAGAAATAATTTAACCATGACATCATCATGTTCAATTAAATGAATATTACATGTGGTTAGGAACTGTTCTAAATGTTTCTTGGGATCCATGATCCAATCTCCAGATAAAATGGGGAGAACACCTTGAGGGTGGGTAGGTAATTGATGTTGTTCTCCTTACAGATTCAAAGGAATAGATCTCGACCTTCTTCTCGGGGTTCTCTATCCTTGATTTCCCCTTCTTTAATTATTTCTTTATTCTTCTCTATCAACCATTGATTCTATATTTGAGTTTTGAGATGTATAACCTTGAATTTCAAGAGTCTTGCTTTTACTTCTCATCAACGGGCCTTTGTATGATTCCATATTTCATAATTTTATTGCTATCTTCTTTGTGTTTGAGCCTTGGCTATTTATTCTACATGAGCAAGAGATTCCCACATTCTTTCTAGATCCTCTTGACTTCTTTATGTCATTATGGATAAATCATATAGCCAATGAAGAATAATTCTTTGGTCTCTAAATCCAATTTGTATTTGAGGCCAGTTTGGATTTTGTCGACTCATTCAAATTTTCTTCGTTGGTAAGACCAAACTTTTGTTCAAGAATCCCTAGTATGGTTTCCAAAAATGTTGATTTACAAGACTGGTCAAGGTCTCAAAGATAACATCACAAGGATAAATCCTCTTGCATTTTATAGAGGTGGTACTCTTCTTTTAATATAATACATATTTACAATGAATTCTCATGAAAGGAAAAACTTCTAAAGAAACAAATATTCACACATGAAATAGTGCACGAGAATGACCTAGGCCTGTTCAAAAATGAATATTTACAATATTATACAAGATTGTAAACCATTAAAGTGAGATATTTTAAAGGATTTCATTTCCATCATAGCATAATCAGAGTAAGACACACATCATTGGATATAATAAGAAATATAGGACACATTTGTAGAGAACTTAACATGATATTTTTAATTAAAACTCAAAGAGATTTTGATAGACACATTTATTGAAATCTCATGCTCAAGGATCAAAGTGAGAGAAACCACTAGACATGTTCCCCAAATAGTTCTTTGGAGATCCTAAAAAAATATAGAAATGTTTTTTTTTTTTTTTTAATATTCACTAAAATAAATGCATTCATCCTAAATGGACTGGGATGTGGCTCCCGTGGACCAATAATGAAAGAAAGACCTGAAAGAAAGAAAGAAGACACAGTTCGAAATCGACCTTTGGTTTTCAAAAATTATGAAACAAGAAAGGCTGAGTGATTACTATATGATAAGAGAGGGGAGTAAGGACTACAAAATGTGAGTACTTGCCTTACTATGATGGAAAAACCAAACTTATCACTTGCATGTTGAGATGCCTTTTGTAGAGTGTTCAATTGGAGGTTCTCTGACGAATGTAATTGCTTTCTGTTGACCTGGATCAATTATTTTGATCAATGAATTCTTTAAACATATTTATATGTACTCCCGCATGGGTTTAACTATTGTCTCATGTTTAATTCTTGCATCAAACAATTCATTTTCCATATCTTTAAAGTTGAAATTCAGCTGGTGAAGTGTGTCTTCAAAGTGATGCAGTGCCCCTACCTCAGCAGGGTCTGCTGACCTCCCGATCTACTGGATCTTTGATTTACTCGAGCTGGATTATATCTTCGATTCCTTGCTAGAATCTTCATAACATATCGATAGGTCCTATTACGAAACTCCACCTGCGCAAACTAATACTGTGCGCGAGTTCCCTCCAAGTGACCACCGACTGTGACCACATGCCTATCCAAAAGGTGCTTCATGACCTTGCACCACAGGTATTATGTTATGAGTCACCCCGACTCTCTTGACTCCTGATTCACAAACTAGATCCTAGCGAGCATTAGCTCCTTTCTTTAACCTCCATCGATGTGACCTCTGGCTATGACTCATGGTCCACTTCCCAGTGCTCCAGGACTTCACACTTCGCAAAGTCAAAAGACTTCTAACCTTTTTTCTTCCAATACCCAAACTTCGAAGCCCGCTCATGTTAGATCGACGATGCACAACCTCCTTCCAACCAACGGCTATGATCACTTTCGTGAACTCAAACTTTGCGAGTTCTCACAACCCTTACCTCAGGATTTTTCGATCAGCGAATCAACGAAATGCCAATCTCTTGTTGCGTTCTATTCTAGCGCAATGACTAGAATCAATTGCACTCTTCCCCTTGCAAATATTCCGAAGCTTGAATCTTCAAACTCTCGGATCTGCTACCACCTATCAAACCTGGCGATTGATGGTTCAAATGATTTCAGTCCTTCGAGACTTCGCAAATTCCACTCTCCTGTGCACCTTCAAAGGTTTAAGTCTCGTGCACCTTGCCTGGATCCCAACGACTGTTGGTCCATGCGCTCATATATCTAATGACCCAGATATGATCTCCTCCTGTGTGCTCCTCTAATGTCTGGACGTGAATTTGACGACCCAGATTTCTTCCCACAACCAATCTGACGGCTATTGTAGCTCCTCCTCCTGAGCTTTCACTTTCTTCCATGACTTGGAAGAATTCCTAAGTGTCAAAGGCTTCGAGCTTTAATTTCTCCACGATCCTAGTGACTTTGGGTCTCGTCTACGTTTCTGGAAACACTATCTCTCCTGATCTTTGGCAATGAAGTTAACCTTCGGCCCTGACACACACTTTCTCTCTGCGTGCAACTTTGCACTATTCCTCCTGAACTTCGGGACTTGGAATAAGTTCGAGCCTTGCACACTCCTTGTGCTACCTCCTCTCATATTCTTGAACTTGTTCAATTTCTAAGGGACTCGTCCCTTCTGCATCTTCCAAAAGACTTCTGGTGCCCTCCTAGCATGTTCTGTGCCCTTCCTCTCAAGCTTCTGAACTTGCGTCAAGTTCACTCTGCATGCTCTTCTTGTGCTTTGACTAGCCTTCAACTGGATGTATTTCAACACTTCATCTGAGTGTTGGCCTGGTGCACTCCTTGCACAGGTCTTCTTCTAGATTATTCAACAACTCTATTTCTCCCTTTTGCTCCTTGCAGGGATATAAGTGACCTCTTGGTAACTTCTGTTCAAGCACACCTTGCTGAGATTACATATTGTTTAGTCAATATGTGTGTGTCTTCTCCTTGACACTTCTCTTCTCATAGAAATCGAAACAAATTTCTCTTGTGCACTCCTTGCACTCACTCGATGCCCACCTGGCAGAGCTCTACAAAATCCTCAGTAATTATTTTCTCTATGTGCCTTCCTTTGCACAGTCTTTCCTCCAAGGTGTTCAATAACCTCAAGGCTTCTCCCCTGAGTTTATGATTCCTCTGGTGTTCCCGCCTGGCACATTCTTTCCTGAATTCAACACAGAAATCAGATGTGCACTCTTTGCACTAGCTCACAGAGTCCTCAACACTCTGTCATGCACCCCTTGCATTTAGCCATAAAGATCCCAGACTGAAATCAGAAAGCTCACAGACAACAAATCTTGTCTACAACCTGCAGATGGAATCTAACATACATCTACACCATAAACTCATGAACACATAAAAGACAACATTCAAATGCATAAACACACACAAACAACTCATGGGCAGGAAAAAATGCTTTGTATTAATCTCAGAATGTCTATACAATGGTTACAAATACTAGACTATAACAGAGTCTCAATTCTCTCCTCTCTTTCCTATATTACTCTCTAACATCCTTATGAATATAGATACAAAGATATTTTACAAAAGGGGCTTCTCGATCTCTCCCACCATCTACCTACTCTCATTAATTACATTGAATTTACATTCAATGGCTGTCTAGTCCAGATCAGATGTAGATCTCAATCAACCTGTCAGCCATTAAAGGTGACACCCACTCTTTCCTGCACAAAGGCATGGATTTGGCTCTTCCATCCTTACAACATTTAATTTAATTTAATTACAATTTAAAAATTTGAAAATGAGGGAAAAATGAGAGGGTTGACGCCTCTCCCCTCCTTGAATGCGCTTTGATGTGCTGGCTAGCTGGGGCATTGTTGAAGTGGAGCAATGCTCCAACATCATACTCCACTTCTGTGAAAAATTCATGATATCCTGCTCATGAGCTCCCCAACTCTATTGAAATCCTACTGGATCCCAAACTCTCTTCTGGATTTGTCCATCTACTCCACTATGTTGTTGTTGCTGCTACTTCTCCCCTACTACTCTTGTAGGCTTCCTTCTGCTCAAATTCTCCTTGATGGCAGTTTCTTGCACTGACCCCAACATCAGCCTCCTGATTTCTTCAATCACCTCATCCAGCTGCTCAACTGGTTGGCTTATTATTCCATGCAGACTGTTCTGCTACATCTCCTCATGCTGATAAAAGGGCATATCATATTGATCTCCCATGATGTCTTCTTCCTCTGTGGCCTTGTCTTGACACTCCGCTGCATACTCCAATTCTGTAGTCTCATCTATCAACTCCTCTGACAGATTTTCTCTTTCCAGTTCTCCTATTGGTTCAACTCCATATTCCTCTAGCTTCTCCCCATACTGGAATTCTTCTCCCTCTTCTGCTTCAAGCTTTCGTGCTGCAGTCATCTCCTGTTCAGGTCCCTCGCTGAAATTTCTGAGCAATTCTATTGAATTCTCTTCTCCTAAAATCTGCATGACTGTTTGCTGGCAACCATCTTCTGGTTCTGGATTGTTCAACTAATCCTCTAGCATATCCAACTCCTGCTCCCATGGAGTGAGCATATTAACTGCATGCTCTTCTTCTGTCGGGGTAGACATCAACATCTAATCCTTCTCTTCTTTCTCTTTGATAGTCTCTTCTAGCTTTCCTTCTATTGCTGCACCTGCAACACACGCTCTAGCCTCAAATGGGCTATTTGGTAGGAATACCTCAATTCCTCCAATGATCAAAACTCTCCTCTAATCTTCCTCCATCAACACTCCTTGCTGATATGAACTCACCTATGAGTTCATCTCCTCTCCCTTGCCCACTTGGCAAGTTGGGATATCTCTCCTGCTCTCCTAGAAGTCTATGAGATCAACCAATATCATCTCATTGCCCACCTAACAATATGAAATTTCATTACTGCCCTCCTGACAGCTTATGAGATCATCCACTGATCTCCTTCCATTTCCCACCTGACAACTTGAACGTCCACTTCTGCCCTCTTAGCATTTTATGAGATCCTTAACTGATCTCTTCTCCTCATCATCACTGATGTTCTTTCCAGTTTTTGGCTCACAGATGTGAACCACTTCATCTTCATCTCTGAGGCTTTCGAAATACCTCAACCACCTCTTTAACAACTGTCACTGTCCTCTAGCCAACAATCCCTTAACTGGCCACTTCACCTTCTTCTTCATGGGCCACTCATACACCCAATGGACTTTAGCATCCTACTGCATTTTAAATGCAAGCTTCTCCATTTCTGCTTTTATCTTGCTGAACTCCTTATCCATCTCAAATTTTCTCTTCTGTTGGCGGTCCTTGCCTTGACAACGCGTATGGCCTTCAGTAGCCTTCTTCTTTTTCTACCTTCAAGAATGAAACTGGTTCTTCTGGATCAACCCACTTGGCTGTCTACCATCTGCTACACACCTTGCAACAATATTTGTAGATCATCACACTCTATTTCCTCCTTCACTTGCTGTCTATAGGCGAAATCAAACTCTGACACCACCTGATGTAATCATACTATCTCCTTATTTCCTTTGTCTCCCTCTGCCTGCTGTCTACAAACAGAAAGTGGCTTTGATACCACCTGATGGTATCAGGCGATCTCTTCTTTAGTGTCTTCCCTCCTTGGCCTATAGAAATAAATTATGTGCAAGCTCTGATACCACTATGATGTAGTGCCCCTACCTTAGCAGGGTCTGCTAACCTCCCGGTCTACTGGATCTTCGATTTCCTTAAGATGGATTAGCTCTTTGATTCCTTGTTGGAATATTCATAACATATCCATAGGTCCTATTGCGAAACTCTACCCGCACGAACTAGTACTAGGTGTGCGTTCCCTCCATGTGACCACCGGATGTGACCACACGCCTATCTAAAATGTGCTTCGCGACCTCAAACCTCAGGGATTCTGTTGCACGTCACCCCAACTCTCCCGACTCCCGATTCATGAACTAGAGCCTAGCGAGTGCTAGCTCCTTTCTTTAACCTCCGTCGATGTGACCTTCGGCTATGACCTGGGGTCCACTTCCGAGTTCTTTCAGACTTCTCACTTCGCGAACTTGAAAGACTTATCACCTTTCTTGTTCCAATACCTGAACTCCGAATCCATCTCGTGTTAGATCGACGATCCACAACCTCCTTCCAGCCAACGACTATGATCACTTTCATGAACTCGAACGTCGTGAGTTCTCACAATCCTTACCTCAGGTTTTTCTGATCAGCGAATCAACGAAATGCTGATCTCTCGCCGTGTGTCCGTCCCAACGCCAACGACTAGGATCAATTCCACTCTTCCCCTTGCAAATATTTTGAAGTCCGACTCTTCGAACTCTCGGATCTGTTGCCACCTGTCAACCCTGAGGATGGATGGTTATGATGATTTCAGAACTTTAGGACTTCACAAAGTCCACTCTTCTGAGCACCTTTAAAGGTTTAAGTCTCGTGCACATTACCTGGATCCCAACGGATGTTGGTCCATGCACTCCCAAATCTAACGACTCAGATCTGATCTCCTCCTGTGCACTCCTCTAATGTATCGACGTGAATTTGACGACCCATATTTCTTCCCACAATCGATTTGTCGACTGTTGTAGCTCCTCCTCCTGATCTTGCACTTTATTCCCTAACTTGGAATAATTCCTAAGTGTCAAAGGCTTAGACCTTTGATTCCTCTGCGAGCCCAGTGACTTTGGGTCTCATCTACATTTCTAGAAACACTATCTCTGCTAAGCTTTGGCAATGAAGTTAACCTTTGGCCCTGACGCACACTTGCGCTCTGCGTGCAACTCTGCACTATTCCTCCCGAACTTCGGGACTTGGAATAAGTCCGACCCTTTCACACTCCTTGTGCTACCTCTTCTGAGCTTCTTGAACTTTTTTAGTTTCTAAGGGAATCGATCCTTCTTTGTCTTCCAAAATACTTCTGGTGCCCTCCTGGCACGTTCTACGCCCTTCCTCTCGAGATTCTGAACTTGTGACAAGTTCACTCCGCGCACTCTTCTTGTGCTTTGACTAGCCTTCAACTGACCGTCTTTCAACACTTCGTCTGAGTGTTGGCCTGGTGCACTCCTTGCATAGGTCCTCTTCCAGAGTATTCAACAACTCTATTTCCCCCTTTCGCTCCTTGCATGGATATAAGTGCCTTCTTGGTAACCTCTGCTCAAGGACACCTTGCTAATCTTACAGAGTGTTTAGTAACTTTGTGAGTGTCTTCTCCTTGACACTTCTCTTCTCATAGAACTCGAAACAAATTTCTCTTGTGCACTCCTTGCACTCGCTCGATGCCCACCTGGAAGAGCTCT
The DNA here is from genome assembly GCA_009831015.1 of Picea engelmannii. Lineage (NCBI taxonomy): Eukaryota > Viridiplantae > Streptophyta > Pinopsida > Pinales > Pinaceae > Picea > Picea engelmannii. Next base: position 90,392 of record ML777615.1, read on the forward strand.
ACAAAATCCTCAATAATTCTTTTCTCTTTGTGCCTTCCTTTGCACATTCTTTCCTCCAAGGTGTTCAGTAACCTTGAGGCTTCTCCCTTGATTTTATGATTCCTCTGGTGTGCCCTCCTGGCACGTTCTTTCCCAAGTTCAACATAGAGCTCAGATGTTCACTCTTTGCACTGGCTCACAGAGTCCTCAACACTCTGTCATGCACCCCTTGCATTTAGCCACAAAGAACCCAGACTGAAATCAGAAAACTCATAGACAACAAATTCTGTCTACACCCTGCAGATGGAATCTAACATACATCTAGACCATAAACTCATGAACACATAAAATACAACATTCAAATTCATAAACACACACAGACAACTCATGGGCAGGAAAAACTGCTTTGTATTAATCTCAGAATGTCTTTACAATAGTTACAAAGAGTGGACTACAACAGAGTCTCAATTCTCTCCTCTCTTTCCTATTTTACTCTCTAACATCCTTATGAATCTAGATACAAAGATCTTTTACAAAAGGGGCTTCTCGAGATCTCCCTCCATCTACATACTCTCATTAATTACATTGAATTTACATTCAATGGCTGTCTAGTCCAGATCGGATCTAGATCTCAATAAGCCTGTCAGCCATTAAAGGCGACACCAACTCTTGCCTGCACAAAGACATGGATTTGGCTCTTCCAACCTTACAACATTTAATTTCATTTAATTACAATTTAAAAATTTGAAAATGAGGGTAAAATGAGAGGGATGGCACCTCTCCCCTCCTTGAATGCACTTTGATGTGTTGGCTAGCTGGTGCATTGCTGAGGTGGAGCGATGCTCCTGCATAAAAAAGTATTCATTTTTATTTACGTAGTTGATCAACCTCTTTTCCACTTCTTTCTCTGAATATTCAGTTAATTCATTGAATTCACTTTCCCATGGAATCTTTAGGGCATCCGATAGTTTTTTTCAATAATCCTTCGAAAGTAGTATTGAATCCATTATTAATATGGGCCCTTCAGTTCTTTTGTTAAATAAAAAAGTTGTAAGAACACATGACTTCTTTTGGAATTTATTGTGTCACATTCAATAATAATTTCCCTTAAACACTTGATCATTTTCAACCAACAAGCATTTATTTGTCTTAATCGAATTTGAGAAGGGATATTTTTCTCTCTTCTATGCACTTCATTCATATTTGAGACTTTAACTACAAAAGTACCAAAAAATTTCTTATAAAAGTGCTCATAATTTTCCAAGTCTTTTTGGAGATATTCCATAATATTTAGGATCCTTGAAGAGAGTGTAGTCGAACTAGTGGCTAGTTTCCACATTTCAAGAAGTAATGCAATTCTCTTCTAAATTTTATCTGCAATGTACTTTCTGATAGCTATCAATAAGCTTGAGGAACTTCTCAATCTCAAATTATACTCTAGCATGTATTCTATACTACTAAGTGGTTGGATGGAAACAATTGGCTCAACAAATAAGGACCTTGTAAACAAAGCGTTCTCCACTTCCTTTACTTTCTCTTTCAAAATCATATTCTCCTTTTCTATTTAATCAATTGAATATTTAAGGGCTTCCCCTGTGGATTCATGGAATTACATAACTTTATAGGGTCTTACCCCTTGAATACCAACTTCTGAATTCCATTTCTTAGAAAATTTATTATTTTTCAAATTGTTTTTTCAATTAAAAATTTATTTGAATTTTTATTGAAGGAGGTTATGTGGTGCAATGTGATAGATTCTTCTTCAAAAACTACTAGCTCCTCACAAGGTAGTTCCTCTATTATTTCTCCATTCTCAATTAGTCTATGCTCAACCCAATCAATCTCTCCTGTTACAACAACAACTTCCATGTCCTTGAGGTCATATTCAAGTATGTTTCGTCCTACCTTTTGAGCTATTTCTCTTTTTCTTTTGGGACGTACATGGATTGTGTGTAATTTTTCAATATCACTTTTAGAAGGGTTCTCATCCCCTCCATTACTAGAATTTATAGAATGAGAATTCCTTTTTTCTTGACCATTTCCCTGTGTCCTTTTATTTGTTGATGAGGTTCTCTATAAAAAATTGAGTGAGCAAGGGTTAGGGTTACCACTCCTTGTGGTTCGTCCCTTTTATTTGTACTAGTCATTTGCACTGAACATGGTATCGATATCATCATGATTTTTTTCAAGAATGGCTTCCATAGGGTTTTGATTATCTTCTCCTCCTTCTTTTAATTGAGTATAGATGATAAACAATGAACATAGCTGAATGCAAACATGTGTGTCGTGAATAATTCATTAGGGTCGAAACCTTATATCTCAGGAATTCCTCCCAACTTAAGGTTGTCAAATTGAACAACGAATTCATCCAAATGAGATATATTTTTGATGATGATATCTCCAATTCTCCAGGGTAGTGGAATGAATTTCTTCTTCCTCTTTTCATTGAAGAAATGTGCCCAAAACTTGTATGGATTGCAAAACTCAATTGTAATTTTTTTTCAGAGACATAGAAAGGTACTAGAGAATATTTTCCTTGAAAATCGTAGAGTCTGATGTAATTGAAATCATAGATATTTTCAAAAATTATTTTCCCTGCTAGAAAGGAAATCGTTCTGTTGGCAATCTAGATGTGGTTGGGCCATGAAATGACTTCTTAAAGGCAAATAGAAAGGCATTATGTGCTTCATAGAAATTGTATGGAGCTTTATGCTTCTCGAGATATGATACCATAATTGGATTGGATCCTTATTGAATTCTACATTTCTTGCTCAAGGCAATGAATCTTCAAATATGTGATAGTAGGCAATTGCAAATATTAAATAAGAACTTATAAATAATTTTTTAGTCTTTTGAAAGTTTCCTATTTGAAAGGAAACCTTGCTTGAGATAATACCATCCCATTCAAACATGGAATACTCATGAATTGAGTGGTGAAGAACATACAACATTTATTTCAAGATAGTAGCCATGAACTCTTGTCCATTGATTCTGGAAAACAATCATACAAAATCTTTATATGGGTATTTAAGAAAGTATACCTCTAGTTGGGAAGAGTTTCTAGAGTAACCTAGTGGATCTATTAATTTTGTTTTCAAGATATTTGTTCCTCCATGGTTGGATGTTGGTTCTTTCTATGCTTGTGAACATCCTTCTTAATGCTTGGGGGTTGAAGACCTATGATTCATCCAGAGTTGACCAACAAAAACCCCAAGGTGTTGACATATCAATCCTTAGATAAAGACTGAATAAGGTCTCAACCAAGATGCCATGAGAATCACATAGAGCATTTGGTATTATGTCGGTGATGAAGTACTAATTACACGGGGATCCATCTAGGTTGGAATCTATACAATTCATTGCAAATTACTTAATTACTAACAATATATAACAAAAACACATACATTCAGTTGACACATGATGAACACATCATAAAGCCAAAATCACTGTAGCTTTATTATATTTAGTCAACCATTCACAAACATACATTAAGAGATTCATCCATTAACAAGAATAGAGCTATGTTCCCTTATGCATTCTCCCAGTATTGCATTTTATAGTTCCATGCAATTTATTCAGACTCTACAGATATTGAAGACTGGAAATCACAACCATAGACATTACAAAACATAGACTTAGAGCGAGCTCAAGGAAAATGTCAACAAACCACATTGACTAACTAGTAGGATAACTAAAAAATGACTAAAAAAAACAACCATAACCATAACATCAACCTGATTTCTGTCATCATTTCTCCCTTTTATCTGCTTCTTGACTCTGGTGCTTGGTCACTTTAGTTCTTCCCCACTCACTCCTCTCACCACCAGTCCTGCACACTGTTAGAAAAATATGACCGTGGAGCAATAAAATAAAACAAATGTGGAAACAAAACATAGAAGATACACAATACAATAGAGACATAGATTTACGTGGTTCACCCAGTGTGGGCTACGTCCACCAGAGAAATTGCCAGGTCCTTCCTTTATTATTATCCAACATATGAAGGGATACAACCTACAACAAACCCGCTGTAACTTCCTCTTCTCTCTCTCACAGTCTCCTATCTCAGAATACAACAATTCACCATCAACCATAGCCGCAATACATTTCCCTCATAAAAGAGGGTTGCCTTCTAGGGCAAAAAAACCTTAACATAATCTCTATCGTTAGATCTGTGACCTTATAATGAACGGTCCAGATTTACAATGAAATTACAATATACATTTACAAGGCAATTTTTCCTTCAGGGGCTTCGCCCCTGAACCCCAATCGAGGGATGTTGCCCCCGAACCCCCACTGGGGGCCCGCTTTCCCCTAGACCCCCTAGCCAGGGGGATAGCCCCCCCGAACCCCGCAGAGGGGGTACCCCCTCTCTGCACTCCCCCACATGGAAGAATGTACATACTTATGGGGTGTAAATACTTCATGGGGTATAAATACGACTGAAAGTAAAAGACCTCTGAATTAGGAAGATAATCAGGCTCCACAACCAACACACACTTCTATCACTTGCATGCATTCCACACAACCTCTTTAGAATCGTGGAAATCTTAATTAGTTTTCCATCTCATGTCCTTACTTCTCCATGATATCTCATACTTCTTGAAGTATTCATTCAAGAAGATTTCATGAAGATTCTTTTCTTGAATCCAACATGCATGGGATGTCTTCTTAATTCCTGACACACATCACAAAACTCATACCAACGTGCATTGGAAGGACTTGAACTTGTGTGAATTATCAAAACTTGATCTAGCATGTGCATCCCTTGTCACCCTTCGTGTAGCTTCTTAAGTGCGCACATAATTAGAATAGGCACACATAACTTTGTTTCTATGCATGCGTGATCTTTACCCAAAAATTTAGGTGCAAACAATCCCCCACCACTATTATTTGGCTTGTCCTCGAGCCAAGTGTCTCATGTAGTGATCGATGTGATGGAAGAAACTGTTTTGATGAGTTCCTAAATGAACTCGAATTTTCTATTAGACTCATTGAGGTTACCATGAAGTTCCTAGGTGAGTTGAACAACTATATATGCATCGATCATTGTGACCTGAGGGTCCGTTAGGTCCATTGTTTCCATATTCTTGACCAAGGGGGAAGAAGAAAACTACGCATCTGTCAACTAGGTATAAAATATTAAGGCCTTATGGCCGTAGTAGTGATAAACTCCAAGATGCTTTGCAGCTTAGCCTCAACAGTTGTAATCTCCTTAATTTTGGATGCAATATCTTCCATCGCATCTTGGCGCTCACTAGGAGGTAGAATGACCAAGATACTCTTTTTTTGTGCGACCTTAGCCTCTATTGTGTGAACTCTATCATGAATGGTACTCAACTTGGGGGGTTTTGTAGATGATTCCATAATGTAAAGCTGCATTCGACTACCCTCAAAATTCCTTCAATCTGTGTTGGCTGTCTTGGATGGTTTCTTTCGCTAAAACAATCTTTTTTTCAGGATAATTACCTCTAAGTTTGTCTGATGGAGTGGTAGGTGCAGGGTAATGATTTTTGAGTCCAAATTTTGTAGATGGGCCTTCATGACCAATATTTTTACAAGGAGAGGAATGCCACAACCTTTTGCCGAGGTGTTCAATACCTACACATATAAACTATCCACCATCTCTATGAGGCCATTGAATGCATAACTTCTCTCAATATGTTGAAACTTTGTAGTTGCATGGGCCACAACCTCTATGTCATATCATTCCTGTAATTCTTGGTGAGCCTTAACCTCTTATTGATAGCATGCACGTGTCTGATTGTGCACAACAATTTTCACCTAGTTTTGTAGTGGTAGTTGTGCATGAGCCCAAGCATTTGGTGTTGATTTCCCAACTCAGAAAGGAGTGTAGTAATGCATTCTTGCATTACTAGAGTCAGAATTGGTGGCAAAGGGATGATATTACTTTCCATGTCCATTGAATTGAGTACTGATGGGTTGAATCGAAGGACTCGTGCATGATTACTAGAACTGGTCAGTGAAGCTGTTGGCCATGGTAGAGTATAAGGTGATGGTGGTGTACCTCAGAGTTGGAAGCATATATGGTCGAAATTACAGGTTGCCTCTGACTGGATTTGTTGTTGTAGTAGCAGTTGTTGTAACGTCACCCAACTTAACTGAAGAACATTACTTGTGGAAAATACACATAAATACAAAAATTTGCTGCTAATTTTTTTTCCTGTAGCTTATTAGCTACGAATTATACATAGATTTAACTATTCTCTGATACCATATAAATAAATTCATCTATGCCATTCTAAAAGAACATGACTTTTGCATCGTCATTGAGACAAACTGCACGTGCAACAACCTTTGTGTTAGATGCGAAAATTGTTCACAACGCGCACAACAACCTTTGTACTATGTGCGACAACTATTCCCAGTGCATGCGATGATCTAGGCACCGTGTCATAATCTATTACCATTACTACTAAAATCAATGAAAAAATACATTTAAACCTCGAATTATAAACAACATGACAATCAAGATCAAGCAATTATCCATACTAGTTAAAAAAAAATGTAGCTAATAAATTTCACCACAATAGCATATAATTCATTCTCATGCACATAGTAACGCACAACAGTTAAACTCAAAAATTAACACAGGAAAAAAAAAACACTTGTCTTTTTTAAATGGTTATGCAACCAACTGCTTAGGAAGGACGTTCCACCCAACCATAGACTTGCTATTCCAAATATCAACAACAAGTCACTGCTGATCTGGGGCTAGGAATCCACAAGAAAAGGGTGTCTTTCACTGTCCACTCACAACTCAATATCCCACAACCCACTGCTATTCTCCTACAACTATCCTGAATTAACTCCATATTTCTTCTTCTTGACCTTCCCAACCCAAGGAATGTACCCTTTCACTTCTCTCAATCCATCGGGCATCCCATTCATTTTTCAGGGTCTCTCTGGCACAGGTAACTAAGAATCTCTCTATTGGGAACTCAAGGTAACTCACTACCAGGAAAACTACCAACAACAACAACAACAAACACTTGCTACTACAATGCAACTTGCACAAGAGTTCACTCTTCAAGATTGAAAACCTGACTCTTCAATATTCAGCTCCAAAGTTCTCCAATACGCTCCAGAATGTACCCAATCGTCTTGCTCTATCTCCAATTGTAACATCCCTAGCTCCATGCTAGGCAATGCCACATCCAAATTCTGAATTATGATACCATTAATTTTACTATTATGTTCTACATATGAACAAATTTAAGCGACATAACAATAATAATTTATAAACACAATTATAACAGAGATTCCATAACAAAAAACCCATAATTATACATACAGTAAATAAGATAAGCTCATGAAAGACACTTATCTCATGAAATAAAAACCAACTGTGTGCATACCTTCGACATTCCTCCCAACCATAGACCACACTGCTCATAATCTCAGCAGTGGGTACTACCACGCTGGGGCTAAACTCTACTAGGGAAAAGGGAGTCCTAAGCCAGTCTAAGGTCTGATAATTTGTAGAATCTCTCAGTCCAAGGTGCCCAACTTTTTTAGCTAGCCTATAGTCTCCCATTACCCACATTCCTATTTCACCTCAGGAAGTGTACCCCTTCTTTGCTCAACAGTCCCTCGACTGCCCCACTTCCCTTCTGGGGCTCCAACAATAGGATCGATAGGAAGTCTTAGATCCCTGTAGCTATTTTCCAATGCATGAGAGACAAATTCCGAGTAGTTTCTCACCCAAAGAAAACTTCTCACGGGCATGACAACCCGCCTCTTTGACATACGGGCCTCACAACCCACCTCCTTAACACACGTGTGTGACAACTCACCTCTTCAACATATGGGCCTGATAACCCACCTCTTCAACCTGCAGTAATAATAGGTACCCGTGCCCATGGTATCATCTCCCCATGAATGGCAAGAGTGATGAGTGAATACTAGCCCAAAATATGGGGAATTACACTA
>ML777615.1:98404-120534 GCA_009831015.1 Picea engelmannii
TATATATATGCATGTTCCCTTTATGACACAAGTCACTCAAGGAACTCCCCTATATATACATATGCATGTGTCCTTTATGACACATGGCACTCAAGGAGCTCCCTTGTCCTACTTTAGAAACTTAGGATATATTCATATCCATGAATTTATCTTTAAGGACTATTAATATAATATTCCATTGGGATTAAGCCCGCTTAACTTAGCCCCTTTCCTAGACTCTTATCCCTCTTTCTCTTTATAGTAGAGTTTAGCCCCCCATATACATTTGCGAGTCAGTCTGCAATAGTGATGTACTTTTTTAACGATATGAGTGTTTACATATTACAATAATAGGCTCACTGGCCTTTAGTATATAGGCTCTCTCACCTAATAATCACATAATCCTTCTGGCCTATAATAACCTAACTCACCATCCTATAAAACATATTTACATATACAACAAGGGATCGACATGGGGTATTAAACCAATGCTCTCTTTCCTTGCTGTCTGCTTGCTTCTCATGTAAAGTTCAATGTGTAAAAAATGCCTGTAGCTTCCCATATGAATTTCCTCTATTTTGGCTTACTTTCTTGACTTACACTATTTCCCAAACTGATTTTACTTAGCCCCCAACCCATGCTTTCCAATAAATAAGGTATGTGACTGTCACACCCACCCACTTACACGATTTTAGTGAATGGGCTCTCATACACTCAAACAAAAAAATAGAAGTTATCCCCAATGATAATACAATTTAGGAAAATGGGTTGAGTTGTTACCCATAATTATTCTCCCCCTTGAACCCGTCGTAGACACTCTCTTCTTTTGTGGAAAAATCAACCCCCAACTCTGTCCATATCCCCCAATAGCTAGTATCACATTTTATTTATTTAAAAATAGAAAATACATTCGCATATTACATTGATTGGCCATAGCCACATCCATATGTACATTCTGTATTAATTAAACTAGGGATTATAGTGGGGATGTTACAACGGTCTTTTGAGAGAAACAACCAAATTCGTGACTCCAAGTGCCATCTTTCCTAGATCTGACTAAGTAGGGGGAGTGACAATGTGAATAGTTGGACTAGTCTGTTGGATTTTCGTATTGGCTGGGGTGGACCATGTTGACTTCTGCAGCAGATGAGCTGAGGGTGCCATTTTCCATGGATCGACATTCCCTTGTTCAGGGCCGTACCCAAGGTTAAGAGGATTTTTAGAAGTAGAACTTGGGTCTTGAGGTTGTTTGGACAATGTGTGTCCTTGGATCTGCTCTAGTGAGGATTATGTGATTTTCCTTTAGCTGCGTATCCTTGACCTGATTTCGATCTTGGTTTCACTTAGTGCATGTTTCTACAGTGTCAATCTCTTCATCTGAGATTGGTTGTAAATGTGTCGGTCACTCAAATACCCATGATTGAATGTCCTATTCCGTGATGCAGAAAGGAGGAAAATCCATTGTATCCCCTTGGTCATTGTTGGGATAGATATAAACATTATGAAAATTACATTCAAATGTAAGGTATATAGCACACTTGTCGATAATACTACATGGGAAAGCTCATTTGCGAAGCAGTTTCCTGTATAGTTGCTAGTACCTGTTTTGAAAGACTTTGTCGTTGGATTTTTGAATGAATGGGTCCCTGCTTATATTAAATGGAAGGAATTAGGGAGCTGCAAATATAGGGCCACTCCCAGTAGTTCGTTCAAATCCCAGAGGGGGCCTTTAGAGAACCATGGCAAGGAGCAACATAATCCAACTGTAGTGAAATTCCTTCCCAAAGTTATGGACATATAAGAAATCATCAATGAATTCATTTAGGATATAACATGCCCATGCAAGATATACACCTACTAGACACCGATCAATAGCTATGACGACCCTGAGTGGATAGTCCACCTTCACACAATTGTGCAATATTTTACAAGTGAGAAACTAGGTGGCAAACCAAACTGGCTAAGCATTAATTTTAGATATGACGACCCCACATGTTCCCCGATGTGTGTTGTAATTTCCATACACATCATTCTGGGTAGTGTCTTTAGTAGTCAACACTTTTTCAGGTTCCTCACCATGCATGGATAAGTTGATAACCCTATCAACGTTTGCTGCATCCACCATATATTTTCCTCCTAGACAAAGGTATCCAACATGTAGGAACGTAAGTAAGAAGTGGACGCATATGGTCTCTAACCACCCATGGCCAAAGTGAGGGAAATCGACCAAGGACAGTATGTCGACCTGACGAAGTGGTTTGGCCTAGTCTTGTGTGAGCACTGGTTGTTGACCATCCTCACTTCGAACCACCTTCACATAATTGTGAAACCCTAGGCTCGAAAATTATCATAGGAAATAAAGTGAACATCTTGCACTTTTCCCATCCAGAATCCTGTAAAGCTCACATTTTGGGTAGTGATGGTTCTGGTATCTATAGATCTTTGGCTGTCTTTGATTTATTATGGGCCTACAACCTACTCGACCAATCCGTTCAAACTGTTCCTGTTGAGGACGCTATTTGCTAGTGTTAGTATGTGGATACTATGCTTCTACTTTCTTCTGATATACTCTTTCGCCGTTGTGAAGTTCTGGACTCCTCGTAGACTAGAAATAGGAATGCATATTCTTAGCTGGGAAAGTATTAACTTGAGGAGAGGAAATTTTCCAGGCGAGTACGATGGTGCAACTGTGGGGGGATTTATTAAGTCATTAATAACTCAGAGTTTCATACAATTCTCTTTGAACCCCACTAGAACATTCATACTTTTACTGTCTTGTATTTCAATCCAAAAGTAAATGAGAGAATGTTTCGTCTTGTGGCCCTGCCAAGATTATCGATTTTCGATCCATTTTTATCCCTCTGCATTCCCTTTTTCATTCATAATGTATGTTCACCCTTTTTTATTGTCAAAAATGCATAATCTCTGGGTGAGATATTGGAATTTACTACCAGGTACTATCACAATAGGCTATTCCCCAGGTACCATACAACATATATGTCACTTTGGATGGCATGGAAAGATTCAATCCGTCATAATTTACGTGTGAAGTTGACGTCTCTGTACATGCATGAGTCTTATTATTCACTGGCGCCGTGCATGATTCTTGCACACCCCTACATTGACTCATCCTAGCTAATTGGCTGCAATGATCCCTGATGGGTCATGAGGTTTCTTCACATGTGCCAAACCATTCAGTTTCCACCATGGAGGAATTGGATTTGACCCTTCTAGATCTAGTGGCATCTGGCAATGAATCATTACTTCCTTACTGCTACAAAACTAGTATGCTTCCTCAACGGGGTTGAGGTAGATTGCATGGGTGGATTTTCTTTCTATTATATCATATTGAGTAGCCGTCTCCATCCTTCACGCATACAATTCCCTTACCTTTCCGGTAGAAAATTAAGGAACCAAAGCGATAGAGTGATTTTTGGTAGCGCACGCTGGGCCTTTAGATATCGCCTTCATGCCCTGCGTCGCTTCTTGGATACCCAATTACTTTCACAAGAATATGTATGTTGATGAACATCCACACCTGGTTCAAATATTTCTCTTAATGGACCCTCTATAACTTCCCATTCTCAAATATGTTCTCGATGTGCAACCCACCATTGAGTGAGTATTCCTATTAATACTATATTTTGGGCACAGACTTGATGGTGTTAGAGAATGTGCTATATCTAGGCAATAAACCCATCCATTGGATCTGACCCATCGAATCGGTAGGACCCAAATTCTTCTTCATTCACTTTAGTGGTAATTGACACACATCTCCTTGTTGAGACTTCATAAAAAATTTCTGCCACCTCTCTATGGCATCTTCAGAATCAATATCATATGACTCCAAGTTCCTCCAACTCAGTTCCCCATATGCTATGGGATTGACATAATCTTCCCTACGTCTTGTGATCTTTTAGATATTTTCAATAACAGAGCTCCGCACTTCCTCATCTACTGGCTCGTTGTATATGTCCCCTTCATTAGGATCCAAAGGAAAAATCACATGTAGGGTGCTGATCTCAATTGAAATATGTCGCTTCTTTAGATTCAACACAAAAATATTGTTGAAGGCCCAATCAATTCCAAGTAGGGAATCCTATGGATCATAATCATCCATGATCTCAATCACTTCAAAATCAACATTCCTCTTTACCCCCTCTATGTTCTCTTCAACTTGATCCAATCAACCTATAGGGTATATTCTGTATTGATTTGTCATCTGAAATTGGATGGGTGACCAAACCAAGTTCAACTTACCCCTCAGTTCCCATGAGGTCTTGAACAATATTTTCACGTCGAAACCCAAATCCAACATGATGCCATGCATCTCATAGTTTCCAAGTTCATTTTTCATCTTGAACTCTCTTCTGGTGCGCTTATGTTTACTGACCTAGTGCACATCCCTTTCTTGTAAGGGGGATGATATAGCTATGTCTTTCCCTGCTTCCCCCATGCAGATTGCTAACATATGTGTCAACTTTCATGCAACATCAAGATCTCTTAACAATCTTAAACAACAATGCAATAAGTTAGTTACTTGGTCCTCAATTTCTGTTTGTCGACCCAAGTCACATAATACTTCTTCTTGTATCATGTGCTTCAACTCTTCATGTACATTTTCCTCTATTTCCCTCTATTTGGTGCATCAAAACTCCTCTTGTCTATGCACTTATTCTAGTTACCTTTGTGTTGCACACTCTATTTCCTCATGCACATGAGCTTCCTTCAAATACCTCTATGTGGTGCACTGCAATTCTTCATGGGTGTGAGTCTCCTCCAACGACCACTATGTTGCTCATTATACTTCCTCATGGATCTAGGATTGTTCAAGAGAACTTTGTATCACATGCTCTTTCTTCCTTTATGGACCTTTGTGTGTCACATAGAAATTGCTTCTGTTGAGCAACATAAAACTTAGGAGGGGCCTGTGCTACATTTCTTATATTCCCCTCCGGTCTTTGACCCAAGATTTCAATAGGCTCAAAGTACATCCCTATGTTTGATCCACCTCAAGTTATCACTCACACATCAACTTAATCATCCTTTTTCTGATTCTTGCATGGATCTAGAATCACCATGTTGCAATGTGCCTTCTTGTCTTCCCACTTCTTCAATAAGTCTAGACAATCCTTTGTAATGTTCTAGGGGCTATAGAAGTACCCACAAAGGGCATACAGTTTGGTACAAACTATCAACAGATGGTCAATATCACCACAGTTAAAATAAGTGGGGGGTATACCTCCCCCTTCTCCATATCCACATCTGTGACTATGCCCATATCCTCCTTTGGTAACTCCTTGATATCCACCTCTCTCAACATTGCCATGGTCACCACCCTTATATTCCTATTAAACCTGGAACACATCATGGGTATGGTCTTGCATCAATTGGAATGACTGACAATTATTCACATCATGTCCCATGGAATTGCATAATTCACATAATGGAGTATGATGCATATTTTGATATTTCTCCAGTGTTGGGAAGCATGGTGGTATATGGCCCCATTGCCTACAAATTTCCCACCATTCTGTATAAGGTCCAACTAGAAATGGATTCAACATACCCGTTACCATATAGTTCCCAAGTGTAGGAAAATCATGTCTACGTTGTCCCTATAACCTACATGGTGTGCACCATACAAGCTCATGCATTAATTTTACCTTTTTGATATATCGTAATTGTATTGTCAGGCTATCCAGCTGAGACTGTACCTGTGCCAAACCTGCCGATGTCTCTTCTCCTCCCTGTGTAGCCTCTAGGAACATTGCAATATCCACTATTTCTAACTGAGTGGTCACCTTCTACTGGGTAAGTGTTATAGTCCAAAATTCCATATCTGTGCACACAAGACATTGGTCCATCCATTTACATACTTTGCCAAAAATACTGTTGAGGCTTCCTTCTAAAAAACCCTTTTTTGGATAGTGTACGCACCTTGCTGTACTAATAGCCTACGTACACATGCATGCTGCATGCTAGTTATCCCGCCTACACATGTGTGCTATATGCTATTTAGCCTACATTTACCTCCAACTGTTGCAAAAAATATAAAATTACGTGGAATTCAACGAAGTTTACGGGCTATGAAGGGTTTCCTAACCATTTTACCCCTTGTAGCCCATCCCCAAACTAAATAACCATCTTTTTCTCATATAAAAAGAGGTCTTGGGGAGTCATTTAGGAACATGAACAAGAGAATAAGAAAACTCTACCAAAATTCCTTCCCTTTCTTAGCCCAAGGTTTGCATCTCATTCTGAGTTTTAGCCTCAACTTTCCCCTCCCGCCTTTCTCCTTATGAAACCCTTTCGCCTTCCCTTGATGGTATGTTGGTTGTGAGAGGCTAATGTGGGATTGATGCACTTGGAGCCACGATAGAGGAGCTTGGAATTGGTTCGTAGAGCGGTCACCGGAGAAGGTTTTAACCCTTTTGATCTTGAATTTGAATAAAATAGATTGTCCTTGTCCCAAAACCCTATGTTTACATGTTCTTGTTAATTTGAGCATTCATAGATATGTTTAGACTTTTAAAGTGATTATTAGATATTGTATGTGTTGTTGCATTGTATTCCTAACCCCTTGCAGGTCATATTTGGGAGGAGATCTGTGATCTAGGAGGCGACAACAAGTGAAAGAGATTGACTCCAACTGTAAGGATTGAAGGTGCACTCATTAACCCTATCTTTCCTCTCTCTCCAATCACTTGGTTTAGACGGTTTTGGGGTAGATTAAAGGTAGATAAGTATTTTAAAGGAGTTATCACTTTGTCTATTGCTTAGACCCAGTTTAGGGGGATTTTTCTCATAGAAGAATTAATGACTCCACTAGGGAATCTCTCTAGGGTCTTAGTGGGAGATTTTGGTTTGATTTGATTTTTTCAGTTTATTTTTTAGTTTTCCAAGTTTACTGAATCAGTTAGGATCTCTGGTCACCTTCCAAGTGCCTACTAACCTTCCCTTCTCAGTTGGATGTCCAAACCTTTTTATTTTTTTTGAAAGTTTGCTGAGGTGTACATGCCATGTATGCTTTACAACACACATACATACACAGTATTCATAGTATACAACCCATGTACATATGCATGCTTCTCATGCACATCACACGTTTATGTTTTTTGGAAGGGTTCTAAAAAAAAAGAGTTTTTCTTTCCTGGCAAGAAGCTCTGTGCTTATAAGGCCATCTTAAAATCTTCAAGGTATTTTTCAGTTGTGTTTGGTTGGGTTAAAGATTCAGTTTATCTTGCACTTTGTAAAGAACCCTTGCTATTTCTTTATTTTCTTTGAAGATTTAGGGGGAACTTATAAGCGTTAGATCCTTCTGCAGATTCTAGTGAATCCCCGCGTTCAAGAAATGGTTTAGGGTCTGTGTTAGTCTTGGGATTATTTTTTATTTACCTTGTTTGTGCTTTGAAAAAACAAAAAATATCATTTATTTGTGATTTTGTTTTCTAAGAATTCAAAAAATAAAAAAAATCATTGCATTTAGTTATGCCATTTTGTTTGGTAGTTGTAGCATATGCTCTTTATTACAAAAGAAAAGAGTTATGTTTCCAAAGTTCCTTCTTTGCTAGTTCCTTGAAATTTTAGTATTTTTCATTTTCATTGTAAAAGGAAAAGTGCATTCTAGGAAACTTTTTGCATTTTGGGATCTTGGACTATACTTCGAAAAGTTTGCATTTGCAAAGATTAAAGGCCATTTTTCAATTGTAGAACCTAGTTTTCTTTTGCACGAATGCTCTAAAGCTTTTATTTCTTATCTTTCGTCTCTTGAAAACACCATAAGTTGCATGCCTGTACCATTTGGAGTAAATCAAGCCACTTAAAATCAATTATTAACACTTAAAATTAACTAGACTTTTGTTTGTAGGGTTCACCAAGTAGTCTAGGCTCTAGAGACTTGAAATACGTGTAGAGAGGAAAATCTTCAAGGCCTCTTAAACAAACATAAGAGTGTCAGAGTCCAGTTCTGTAAGACTCAGCTAGGACCCCCCTCTAACATAGGGGCTAAACATGGGGTTGCATGAGGAAAGGTCGAGGAGATAACCCCTCCAAATCTGGACCGAGCATAGTGGGGATCATACATTGAGGGTCTTTCTTGGGATTTAGGATGATCACATTTGACTATGAAGCCTCATGGAACTCAAATCCATTCAATATCCTTAGTTTTATTTCGAACCATATGAATTCGATACCCTTGAAAGGATTCATAATTTGTTATCTTGCTCATTATGATCAACCTGACTGTTAACTGTACCCGCCTGGTGACTGACTGCGAGTTGGAAACCTAGTTGCCTATTTTTAGGACTTATACGGGTGATTGTGGGGCTATACCGTGGTACCTAGGGTAGAAGTTAGATCACACTTTGCAGAGTATACCGAGAGGGTGTTTCCATGTTCGAGAAACACTTGCACTGGTAAGTTGCTGTAGTGTCGATTTGCGTAACTATTCTTCCTGCCAATCAGTTGTTTGTTTGATTTGTCATTACGAACTTTTTAGTGTGTGCTCTGTGTTTCATGCTAGCTCAACCTTAGAGTTTAGGTTGATCATTTCACAAGGTGGAAGATCAAAAAATCCACATTCATGTAGGCTTCAGGGCCTGTCACCAGTTACTTTGGAGCCACCTTCTCCACCGCAGAGGCATAGACTAGATCAAGAGGGTTCATTTGAAGTCACTGGGCCACAAGAAACTGTACCCGAGCCAGATCCTATAGAAGACTTTCCTACACCAGAGGAGTCCACCCTTTCTGAGCTTAAAGATGAAGACTTCAGGCCCGCAAACCCACCGATCACTGACTTATCAATGCCTCTTCTTATTCAGATAGTCCGTCCTGAGGTGACTTCACCTGGGCATCAGTTTGTTAGATGAGCAGTGATGGAAGCAACTAGTGCTACTTCTTCTGGGAGTCCTCATACTTCCATATCAATTGCTGTGGGAGGGGGTGTCATGTCTCCTCTCCCACTTCCACCTATTACGACTATGATGGTACAAACACCCACTACTTCGGGCAGTGGCACAATCCCTTCAATGACTCTAAGCACTGTTCCCTCTTTCTCGAACGTGTATGCCACTCCATTTTCGTATGGGATGCCAAGTTTCGACTCTAATTCAATCCTAACCTACTATACTCTATAGACTATTGGTCTGGGGGCAGGGAGCCCTAATTCTCTCTTACAAGGATCCATCGTAGGAACCACTGCCCACTTTAACACTATCCCTTACGGTGGGGGTCATATCCCTCTTCCGTCCCCTTCACTCGGAGGAAATTTACAGTAGCCGATCGAGATTAACACCAAATCTAGTTTGTTCAGTGGGGGAGAGTCATGGACCTCAGTCCTATATGAATCCGGTAAGGTCTATGCCTTTTTCTTTGTTCAGTGCTTTTGGAAATAATTCTTTCTCACCGTCTACTTTCTTGGTAGGGGGAAACCCCATTTTTGGTAAACCAAACCCTATGAAAGATGTTATTCCTTCAGAGGGAGCGATGACGTGAGTTTACTTCGCATAAGGTCTTGGAAATCCTTGGCAGGGCTCATTTCCTTCGCAAGGGATGTCGATCGGGGGAAACCCCTCTCACACTTAGTGGAACCTCAGGCAGTGTTCAATACCTATGTAAGGAGGGTCGGCCGGGGCATCCACGACCAAGGTCCTTAGAATACTGTGCATGGAGAAATCCTTACACAAGGCATGCCATCCAATTATGGGAACCAGCTGGCGATGAAGAATCAAGAGAAAAATCCTTTCACTGGCCAGGGCCACCATGGTTTCTACAAAAATCTCAGCCAATAGGAAATTTTTTCCTGGAAACATGGTGCCAGCCAAAATCCAGGCCCCTCTTTTCATTTGAATCCATCACAACCTAGACTACGTTTCCTGGCAACCCTACATTTTCCAGACTTTTCAAGACTGTTGAATGACCTGATCTGTCATGATCTGCGTTGCCCCCCCATGCCGACAAAGTTTCCCTCGGACATCCCTAAGTTCAAAGGAAAACATAGCGAGGATCCAGGTGATCATGTTATGACATTTATTTTATGGTGCTCATCCAACTCATTAAAGGATGATTCCGTTCAACTGCATTTGTTTCAACACACTCTTATAGGGGGTGCCGTGAAATGGTACATCGAGCTCGATAGCTTGAAGTAATCTTACTTTAACGACATGGCTATGGTTTTCTTTGTAAATATGTTGAGCCTGCACATGATACATCTAGCTAAACAATAATACACACATTTGCAGAGAGAATTGGAGAAAGAAGAAGAAGGAGAGAAAGAATGGAAGAATTCACATTAACTGTTATGAATAATGAATAATTTACACATGATATACTCTGTATAACTCAATGATTTCGACTTGAGGATAAAAAATGTGCCATAGTGGTGGTCTAGAGTGATCTGGACACACACCAATAGTTACGAGAGTGAAATGCCACCTAGTCTAGTCTCTCAGGCAATTACGGGAGTGAACTGCCACCTAGTTGAGTTAACTAGTCAACTAGTCTCTAGTTAACTGTCTGAACAAAGAGTAGTGAGGAGTTAACTTAGGGAATCAAGGCTAATGTGCCACTTTGGTGATGATACCAAGGCAAGGTCGAATTATCATGGTGATGATCCCAATGTTTCATGTTGGAAAAACCAATCCAACATCTAAACTCAACTCAACTAGTCAAACTGAAGTGTCAACTAAAAGATAATATTCTCCAGGTGGAATATTCTCCCCTATCCCCTAAATTATAGGAGACCGAATAATGACTAATTATGACTAATAAACAAGGAAAAACCTTAGGAAAGATAAATCCTAGGTGTGTGTGAAGTAGCTCCAACACCCCCCCTGAACATCACTATTGTGACAACTTCATAGTGCTATGGTTGTCACACCAGATGACGATCGACTGGTGAAATTGAATGCCCAACTTAGTGAGAAAATGTTGTATCCACATAGCTTGAATGTTTATGTTAACTACCCCTCTGTACTCTGCCTCAGATGAAGATAGAGCAATGCCAACTTGCTTCTTGCTCAACCAACAGATAGGCCCCGAATCAAGACTGAGTGAGTAACCAGATGTGGACTTGTGATCAATGTTATCGCCAGCCCAGTCAGAATCAGTAAACCTGATGAGATCTAATGTAGAGTCTAGTGCATAATGAATCCAAAAGGTGATGGTGCCCTGTACGTATCGAAGGATACGCTTTGCAACTTTCCAATGTAGCTCATGCGGCTCTTGCATGAACCTAGAAACTGTGCCAACTGCATAGGAGAGGTCTAGTATGGAGTGTGTGAGATGAAAAAATCTCTCCACTAGTTGTCTATACAATGTGCTTTCAACCAATGGAGTCTACCCACCATCCTCAAGTTTGACTCCTGATAGGAAAGGAGTCGGAGCAAATTTGCAGTCTATCATGTGAAATCTCTCAAGGAGATCTCATGCATACTTGGCCTGAGACAGTTTGATGCCTGATGCATATTGACTGATCTTGAGTCCAAGGAAGAGTGTAGCAGACCCATGTTCATCATCAAAAACATGTCATGTAGAATCCTCTTGACTGCAACAATCACTGAAGTCGAGCACCCGGTGATTAGAAAATCATCGACATACAAAACTAAAAGTAGAAGTGAATCAACCGTCTTGAGCATGTAGACATTCGGGTCTGATTTACAACGTAAAAAGTTATTTGACAACAGGTAGGAGTCCATCTTGGCATACCATGCCCTCAAAGCCTTCTTGAGGCCATAAAGTGACTTCTTCAGTCGACAGACCAAAGATGAGTCCTGCATAAATCCCTGGGGCTGCTCCATGTAGATCTCCTCAAAGAGATCACCGTGAAGAAATGAATTCTTCACATCCATCTGATGGACTTCCCATCCCTTGGCTGCCACAATGGAAAGGACCAATCGAATGGAATCCATATTCGCTACTGGAGCGAAGGTCTCATCTTAGTCAATACCATGAACTTGTTGAAAGCCTTTGGAAACAAGCCTGGAGTTGTATCTACTAATTTTTCCATCCGATGCACTCTTGGTCCTATAGACCCATCTGCATCTGACAAGTTTCCTCACAGAAGGAAGGGGAACCAGATCCGAAGTATGGTTCTCGAGGAGGGAGTTTTACTCCTCCTGCATGGAAGATTCCCAAAAGGGATTTCCAACAGCCTCGCCATAAGACTGTGGATCAAAACACTGAACCAAGAAAAGATGCCTGGAAGGCAATGGTTCAGTGGAAGTGAGAGAAACAGGAGGCTCCTTGAAATCAGATCGAGTCCTCCTAGTATCGACTGGATCACCAACGAGATCCCCTGCATCCTGAAGAGTAGTCTATGCCCACTTGGGCCTCTGCTCTGGCTCTACAACTGCATCTGGATGCTTTGACTCTGCATCTGACTGTACTAACTTTGAATCTGAATCATCTAAGTCCTTTGAATAAGAACTCTCATCTGAAGAAGAGTCTACATGTGCATGCTCATCATCTCGAGTAGGTGGAAGAGCGAAGGTGTCTGCATGTGGCTGTTGAGGTACATGCGAGACACTTTCCTCGAATTGGACACTATGCTCAATGATGAGTCGGTCCGAGGAAAGATCAATAAGCCGATATCCATTCACACCGTCGGGGTATCCAACAAAAATGCACTCAGTTCTCTGTGGATCAAGTGCCTTCCTCTTTTCAGAGGGAATCTGGGCCCATGTATGTGAACCAAAAATGTGAAAGTGGGCCACTTCCGGTTTGAGGCCACTCCAAGCCTCGTAGGGGGTCTTATCCTTGACATATCTATGAGGAGATCTATTTTGGATGTATGTTTCACAATTAAGTGCTTTGCCCCATAGTCTCTGTGGTAATGAATTTGCATGCATCATGCAAGATGTCATCTCCTTTAGAGATCTGTTTTTCCACTCATCAACTCCGTTTTGCTGTGGAGTATAGGGAATTGTGTGTTGCAACTGGACCCCTACCTCATGGAAAAGATTATGGATCTCATGATTTACATACTCTCCTCCATTATCAGTTCGAAGGACTTTGATCTTCTTTTCAGACTGTGTCTCAACCAGGGCTTTGAAATCTTTGAGGTATTGAAAGACCTCAAATTTTTTCCTGAGAAAGTAGATACATGTAAAACGTGAGAAATCGTCAACAAAAATGAGAACAAACCTCGCTTTTCTGATCGATGGATGTGGAAAATGACCCATGAGGTCACCGTGGATCAGATCTAAAGGTGCATAATCTTGCTGAGACTTTCCTTTGTCAAATTTCTCTTGAGGGTTTTTTCCGAGAACACATCCCTCACATACGCCCTTGGAGAAATGGATGTCTAGTAGACCATAAACTAATATGTTCTTGCTAATATGTTGCATGTATTTGAAATTCAATTTTCCAAACATTTCATGCCATATCCTACTACTTTCATCAATATGAGTAAGTAGTAAAGCAGAATCAGGTTCAATGAATTCAGAAAAGTATACAGTTTAGATTGATGATTTACCTCACCGATAGCAACCCTAGAATTGCTTTGCATGTCGTATATGTCCATGGAATTTGGTGTGAATATGACTTTCTTTCTGGTGGCAGAATTCGTCATCTGATACACAGAGAGGAGGTTGACAGAAAGCTTGGGAACATGTAGCACATTCTCGAAGATTTCGTTGGTGAGTTTAATCCTTCCTTTGCCAGTGACTTCGACAAAAGAGTTATCCCCATAATAATAGAAGGACCTTTGCATGCATCCAAAGAAGAATATACTTCTTTTTAGGTAGCCATGTGATGTGATTCTACCGAATCAACGATCCAAGCATCAGGAAAGGAGTTGATGGCAATCAAGGCATGGAAAGAATTTCCTTTCTTGGAATTCAGATCTTCTGGCTTCTTCTTCTTTGCACCCTTGGGGATGCGATCTCCAAGGTTGTTTTGTTGAAGTATTTGAGACATCAGATCTATTTTTTTTTTGCAAGCATGCAGATTTCGAATGGAATCCTTTGTGACAATACGTGCATTTCTCCCCTTTTCTTCCCTTTTCCCCTTTGGATCCAGAGGCATCGGTGAAGGGTTTTGTGTACCCTTACTTCTTCGGATGTGCAAGAGATTTCCATTTATCTTTATCTTTAGATTTATAATATTTGTGGCTGCCATTATGTATAGTGAGTGCATGTTCCCTTGGGCCTTTGATTGTTCCCATGTTGATGAGCTTGGTTTTCTCTTGTGTCAGGGATTCAATAAATTCCTCAAGAGAAGGAATCTTCCAGGTGGCTCCATAGGTGAATCTGACAGTATGGAATGTGGATATGAATACAAAGAATTCAAGACTAATATTGGAGAGAATGGTGAGAACCATTTGTTTCTCCTCCGCCGATTTATCAACCCCGTAAGCTTTGAGTTGCGATAGTAAATCCTTGAATTTTGTAAAGAAATATTGGATATTGTCGAATCTTTTTGGATCCAATGTGAGAAGCTCCACCTCTAGCATGTTTCCCCTCATCTCATCCTGTTTTCCAAATAGCCCTTCCAAGGTTTTCCAGGCTTCATTGGGAGTCTTACAGGAAGATATGTGAAAAAGGAGATCAGGAGAAATAAGACTGCAAATTGTTCCGAGTGCCTCATCCATGCGATTTAAGTAACTGGATTTTTCTATGGCTAATGTCGGCTATGTATATGTATTCATGGTTAACCTATACAACCCTCTGGATCGGAGATGTATGGCTATTTTCTCCTTCCATGCAAAATAGTTATAAGGTGTAAGAATGGATTCTTTTTGGAATTCCATCTTTCCGTTGTCTTCAATCTTTTGTACCTACAAAAAATTTTGGTGTAGATTTTGCTTAGCAGTCTGTCGGATCTGATACCATGTAAATGTGTTGAAACTGCACATAATAGATTTAGCTAAACAATAATACACACCTTTTCATAGAGAATTGGAGAAAGAAGAAGAAGGAGAGAAAGAATGGAAGAATTCTCATTAACCGTTATGGATAATGAATAATTTACACATGATATACTCTGTATAACTCAATGAGTTCAACTTGAGGATAACCAATGAACCATAGTGGTGGTCTAGAGTGATCTGGACACACACCAATAGTTATGGGAGTGAACTGCCACCTAGTCTAGTCTCTTAGGCAGTTATGGGAGTGAACTGCCACCTAGTTGAGTTAACTAGTCAACTAGTCTTCGGTTAACTGACTAAACAGAGAGTAGTGAGGAGTTAACATCGGGAATCAAGGCTAATGAACCACTTTGTTGATGATACCAAAGAAAGGTCGAATTAGCATGGTGATGATCCCAATGTTGCATGGTGACAAAACCAATGCAACATCTAAACTATCCTCAACTAGTCAAACTGAAGTGTCAACTGAAAGAGAATATTCTCCAGGTGGAATATTCTCCCCTATCCCCTAAATTATAGGAGACTGGATAATGACTAATTATGACTAATAAACAAGAAAAAACCTTAGGAAAAAAAAATCCTAGGTGTGTGTGAAGTAACTCCAACATTCTTAAACCATTTCCAGTTACTGGTACGATTTGATGCCGACACCAAGTTGCTGACCAACTTCGAGAAATTTTTTTGATCCATATCTTGGATCAGATCTAAGAATGGCGTCAATGAAAGAGATTGATCAAAGTTAAGGTCCCTCCCACATTTTTTCTCGAGTGGTTCCTAAATTCCTTGGTGCCTTGTGTATCAAAAAACATCGTGACATCCATGGTTTTTTCCGAAGAAGAGGCTATCATGAGAGCCCGACAACTGGATTTGATTTACTCTCAATCCGGTATGTTGTACGAGATCCTTCCCGACGCACCACGATTGACTTTGAACAATACCAAAAAAAAGTCTGGGCCTCACGCCGATGGCATAATAGGCTTATCATAGAGCAAGCCCATAGATAAATTGATTAATGAGTTACTACAATTATCGATTCAATAGATTGTGGCCAGCCAAACTCCTAGTTCGCCTGCCCCCGTAACCAAAATGTCGGATGTACAAACTATGCAATTGACGAATACCAAGGCTAGCCAAAAATCTGAGGGAAAGAGGAAATCTAAAATAAAAAAGGGTAATGGGGATAAGAAGGCTGTGAATAATGCCAGCGAGGGAAAAAAATAAAAGAGGAAGGTGAAGTTTCCATGTAATCTTTGCACGGACGACCACTTGAATCACCAATTCCCTTGAATTGAGGAAGCATAAAAGCTATTGGCACAACAACATCCTGCTGTGTTAACCAACCCTTTTCCACAGGGGAAAATTTTGTCTCAAGCTTCCTCATCCACGAACGCGCCTGCGAGAAATCAGGGAGCCCCCATGCCTAATACTAACAACGAAGTCACAAATGTTTATATGATGAAGTCCGATGCTCATCTACAGACCAAGGCTCATAATTATGGAATGTCAGAATCTGTTGAGAAAGGAAAAGAAGCCTCCAACCGACTTCCTACTCTTCAAATTGAGAAGACCGTGGGAGAAACTATGACTCACATCCCTAAGGGTGCATTTAAAAATGCTTCGCACAAACCGAATGCAAGAGATTCTCAAAATTACTCCATCGTGGAGGATCTGGCACAAACTCCTTGTGCAATGTCTACTCTGAAAGTCCTCCAAAGTTTCCCCTCATAGAGGAAAGCATTATTGTCTTCCTTGGGAGCAGTCGAGACTGCTAACTCAAGAATGATTGTTTTTGACCCTACAGATTATAAACCTTGTCTTGCTCACCATGTCACTTTTCAAATAGTAGTGGTGTATGCCACGAAATTGTTGACACATAACATTTTCAGTACAATGGTTGATGAGGGTGTCTCGACTTGCGTGAGGTTGTTGGCATGTTGGAAGGCCATTGGCCAACCTGTGTTGTCTTTTTCACCCCTGTTGCTAACCACATTTGAGAGTCGATATTTTATACCACATGGTATAATTCTCTCCTTCTCCGTGCAGTTGGAGGGAAAAACGATGTGCGTTGAAGTAGAAGTAGTCAATGTGCCTCTCAACTACAATCTTTTGTTAGGGAGGAGCTGGGACTATTCTATGACAACGGTTTTATCCATCGTTTTTCAGGTCTTATGTTTTCCTCATGAAGGTCAGATCATAACCATTTATCAATTATCCTTCTCCCATCCTAACACTTCATTGGGGGCATCCACGGTCCCAATGATTGACAACCCACAACTAGGTACTTCCAACTTAGGTGCCAGATTATTTCCATCTTTAATGGGGACTTTCGATTATTTGATGCCTCCTAATGATGTCAAGTTTATTTCGACTATCCCCAACCAGCCGAAGGCTGCGATCTCCCAAGTCATTTATTTTATAATGAGTTACTTTAACGACCCATGGATTTTACCTTCCCCATCGACTTTGATGGAAGGGTTAGGTAACGTTGGAATGGTTATGCCCTTATCTGTTGTCGAGGTTGCGTACAATATTATCTAGAAAGCCTCAGCCAACCCTGATCTGGCTCCCCCACAAGAGCTAGATCCCATTCTTGAGCCTATTTGGGCTCAATACTCTCTTGCCACTTACAATCCTTTGGAATTAGTCTTTCCCTTTGATGAGGTGATTTTGGAGGCAATGATTGGGCCACATAGACATTGGGACGATCTTCACCACATATCCTATTTTTTACACGAGATGAGGAGAATAGAGGCAAGAGAGTTCATTA
The DNA here is from genome assembly GCA_009831015.1 of Picea engelmannii. Classification (NCBI taxonomy): domain Eukaryota; kingdom Viridiplantae; phylum Streptophyta; class Pinopsida; order Pinales; family Pinaceae; genus Picea; species Picea engelmannii. The sequence goes on from ML777615.1 coordinate 116,020, forward strand.
CGACCGTGAATGGAGATACCCCTTGTCCTGTTAACCCTCTATCCACACACGAAATCTATGCCGAGAGAAGCATGGAAAGTACAATTGAAACAATTCCTATAGACATATCGAGAACCCCTAGCATCATGGAGAACCTCTTCATTGGAGAAGATTGTTCTCTCGAAGAGATTCAAATATACACTGAATTATTATAGAGTTTCGTGACATCTTTCCCTGGTCTTATGAGGAGATTCCAGGCATTGACCCACATATTGTTGAACACGATATTACAACTTACCCCGATGTTAAGCCCCTCCAACAGAAGCTTCACCCATTCAATCCTCACAAGGAAGCAACAATCAAGGCTGAGGTAGAGAAACTCATCAATGTTGGTTTCATCTATCTAGTGCAATTGAAAAAATGGGTGTCGAACCCTGTTCCTGTCAACAAAAAAAAAGGTACGATCTACGTGTGTATGGACTTTCGTGATCTGAATAAAGATTGCCCAAAAGATAATTTCCCAACTCCATTCATTGACCTGATTGTTGGTGAATGTGTGGGTTGTGAGGTGTTTTATTTTATGGAAGATTATTTTGGATACAACCATATTCAGATCAAGCCCTAGGACCAACATAAAACAACATTTATTTGTCCTTGGGGTACATTCGCATACAGGAAAATGCCTTTTGGCCTTAAGAATGTTGGAGCCACTTTTCAGCGGGCCATGTTGTTTGCCTTCCACGACCTCAAACACATAGTCGAGGCGTATCTCGATGATCTGGAATCATGTTCTTGTAAGAGATCCGATCATCCTGCCCATTTACGACTTATCTTTGAGAGGTGTCACTACTATCAGATTCACCATAATCCAAATAAGTGTAGTTTTTGCATGACATAATGATGCTTCTTAGGTTTTATCATGTCAACTAAAGGTATCATGGTCTATCCTATGAAGGTTGAGGAAATAGTTCAATTGCCTTCCCCACGCACAATCCCCAAACTTCAAAGTCTAAAGGGAAAATCCAACTTTCTTCGGTGTTTTGCTGCCAACTATGCCAAGATTACTAAAGTGTTTATGCATCTCTTGAAGAAATGGGTCCCAATATATTTGGATGAAGTGGCTCAATGCTCTTTCAAAGCGTTGAAACATGCTTTGACGTCTGGCCCTCTGCTCAGTCCTCCAGATTATGGCAAGGATTTCTTGTTGTATTTTGATTCTGCAGAGTCTACTATTGGCATGGTATTGATCCAAGAGGATGACCCACTCGAAGAGCATGCTATCTACTATCTTAGTCGAGGCTTGGTAGGACTGGAACTCAACTACACACATGTTGAGAAACTCGCTTTGGCAACTGTTCATGCTGTCCAATGGTTCCGTCATTACATCTTAATTCGCAATACCACCGCCGTAGCTGTCGTGAATCCTTTTCAATATGTGTTAACATGACGAGTCATCGGTTTTAAGATCAGTCGATGGATAGTCATCCTGCAAGAATTTGACTTGTATTTTTTTTCGGTGAAGTTTAAAAAGTCCTTGGTATTTGCTGAACTAATATCGGAACTTTAGGTTGAGAGTGGTAAAAATTTTCCTAAAGAGTCACTGATCAATGGGGATATTTTCCTTATTGCATCTTCAGACCCTTGGTATGGAGATATACTTGTGTATATTCAGACTTTGGAGTGCCTGTCTTTTGCTTCTCACGATGAGCGTCGACAAATATTCCATCAAGCGCGGAACTATCTTATCATTGATGATACTTTATATCATTGAGGAGTGGATTTCATTCTCCATTGTTGTCTTACCCACGAAGATAAATTTTTTTTGTTGAATGACTGTCACATGGGATCATGTGGTGGTCACCTATCTGGGTTGGCAACAACCCAGAAGATTCTTCATGCTAGATACTTTTGGCCTTCGTTGATCAAATATTATGTAGAGGCGGCCAAGAATTGTCACCCATGCCATATCTTCTCTCGGAAGATGCGGTCACACCTTTCTCCCATGTTTCCAGTTATTGCTGTTGGTCCCTTCACCAAGTGGGGGATTTATTTTACTACATGCCACTCGGTTTCAGCTAGGGGGCATCACTATATCATCGTAGTGGTAGAATAATTTACTAAGTGGGTCGAGGCTATACCGATGTTCAACAATGACAGAGAAACATATGAACTTTTTGTTTTTAACCAAATAGTAGTTAGGTTCAGTATTTCGAAGGATATTGTCACAGATCATGGAAATCACTTCCAGAACAAGATGATGTCCAAGTTAACATCAAAACTAGGGTTTAATCAAGAACATTCGTCACCTTACTACCCACAGGAGAATGGTCAAGTGGAGGCTGTTAATAAGTCTCTCAAGACTATTCTTCATCAGATGATCAATTCGGCCAAGTCAAATTTGCATTTGATGTTGTACTCGACACTTTGGTCTTATCAAACCTTATTCAAGACTGTTACCAATTTTTCTCCTTTCCAACTCATTTATCGGATAGAGGTAGTATTTCCCATAGAGTGCCAAATCCCTTCTCTTAAGTTGGCAATGGAACTACTGTCCGACACTACTCCACTTGAGAAGCGTCTTTTATATCTCAAGCAACATCGAGATGCAACCTTGGCCAACGAGGCTCACAAACAATGCATCAAGTGTCAGTATGATCGGTCCATAAACCCTCAAGTTTTCTCCGAAGGCGATCCCTTAGGGGCAGGAAAATTCAAACCCATGTGGTTTGGACTGTTCATTGTTAATAAATTTTTAGAAAAGGGTTCTTATAAACTGGTTGATTTCGAGGGTAACCCTTTATCGAAGCCTAGAAATGGTCTCTACCTCAAGAAGTATTACGCTTAGATCAGTCACCTAGGCATGAATTCTTGTATATAATGTATATATTTATTTATACAGTCTTCTCTTTTTGTTTTATGGATGTGTAGTTTATTGTGTTTCTTTTCATCGTGGAATATGTCAAGTGAATCTGAGGTCTATTTTGGGTTCACAGATGATGCTAGCCGACACACTCAGAGGCTTTATTCCACAACTTGGGTGATATTTACATGCTTTGGTCAGTTGATGTCTTCTGGAGGTATTTTTTTGGGTGAAGCAACCAATAACATTGCCGAGAAAAATGCCGTAATAGAATTACTACATGATGCCTTGTCACATGGTATTTCTCACCTCCAGGTTTATCTAGATGCTCAATTGGTCGTGTCTCATTTAAATGGAGTATACCGTGTCTATGATCCCACCCTTCACTGACGATTCCTTAGGGTACATCTCTTAGAACACTATTTTGATTATATTACTTATATTCATGTTCCTAGGAGATATAATCAACTAAATGATACATTGGCTAATCATGTATTAGATTGACATATTTCTCACAAATAAAATTAAAAGCACACACAGACACGCACATGTAAACACATTTGTACAAAATGGTATATATATAATAATGTCATAAGTACAAAAGTGGGCTATAAAGCCTCAAATAAAGTTGGTATACATCGCAGGGCTCAAGCCCTCACTATATAATATAGTAAAAAAGGTTCCCTTGGCACATATGTTGTCCAATACTAACTATGGAATAAGCATGGTGGTCCTAGTATAATGAACTATGACATTCGTAAGACACATAAACAGTTGAACCCAAGTCTTGGGTAACCCTACAAAATGTGACTGCATGGCCCGGGGAAGGTCCTCTATCTCTGCCATCGAAAATGCACGAGAAAGAGTTGTCAGGTTCCTCTCTACTCATCGCAGTACTCTCTCAGCCTCTCCGACTGGTAGTCCTCCTGCAACTACTAGTCCTCCTACTGCTACTGGTCCGACATTTGCTCGAGGATGACACCTGGTCCTGGTGAAGTCAACTGGTCGTATCGGTTTCACATCTATATATGACAGATCATTGAGTTAGTACTTTGACATTACCATAAAAAGGATAACATTTAAAAATTTAAAAATAAAATATACTTTAAAATGTGTTTACCTATCTCTCCATGCTCCTCGCTAGGGGGAATAAGCATACGAGGATCCCTTAGGAAACTGATCCCTGCGTAGGGGTAGTCCTCGATCACAAAAATTTGACGGGCCCACTAGTCAAAGAATTTGTCGTCAAAGGCCTCCTGTACTATCCCCACACCCCATCGAGGTAACAAAGATTCCCACCTGCATAATTCTAGAAAGGAGGCAATATGGCCTTGTACTGTCTACCATGGGCTAAGGCTTGGCACTCTCTCAAAAAATAAAGCGCACAACATGGTCCCGAACCCAAATTTATTGTTTGTTATCTTCAACAGTCTGTAAGTTATTTTTTCATATATGTGAGCATTGTAGTGCTTTAGTAAAAAATGGTGGCATTTAGACACTAAGCTACACAATGCATATGTGCACGTGAAGTCTGATGAAGTGTTGCGGATCCCGTGATCCACCCAATCATGTAAAGTACTATCCAAATATTAAGGCTTTTGATTGTTAAGAACCAAATATCAATATAGCATAGAAAAACCTCATAAAAAGTACTCAACGCCTTGAAAAAGAGATAA